>NW_004624833.1:2558017-2622717 GCF_000247695.1 Heterocephalus glaber | reverse complement strand
TATGTGCACCCATGTTCATAGCAGCATAATTTGTAATAGCTAAAACTTGGAAGCAGCCCAAATGCCTGTCAACTGGAGACTGGATAAGGAAAATGTGTTTTTTTAAAAAATAAAATGGAGTACTACTCAGCCATAAAAATGAGAAACTAGCGACATTTATAGTCAAATGGATGCACATTGAGGCAATACTCTTAAATGAAATATACAGGACACACATGTGCAAATACTGAATAGTTTCTCTAGTGTGAGAAACTGAAAGTGTAAATAAGTACTAAATGGTATAACAGATAATGTGAAATAGGAAGAAAAGGTGCAAAGGGTAAGGGAAAGGGGGAAGGGTAGGAGAAAGGAAAGAAGGGAATGGAATTAATATGAGAAAATTAAAAAATGGAAACAAATTCTTTGTAAATAGGGAGGGCAGGAGGGGTTGAAGGGAGAGCAGGGGAAGGGGGAAAAATAAGATCCAAGAGAGATTATGTAAAGGTGCAAATTTCCAATGATTAATTTCATTCTATTGTATACCTGAATTGTAGCAATAAAATAAAATTTTAAAAAAGTAAAATAAAAGGTATTTATATACTTCATTTAAAGTGAGCAAAGAGACCTATAAAAATTATAAAAATATAGTAGAAGCAATTGCTATATAACATTTTTAGGTGAAGATTCTGGAATAATCATATTAACAGACTACCATGCTATCCTTATGAAAATTAAGTTACATGGTAACCTTTAGAAGTAATAAGTCTAGTTTGTCTTAATATTTGATATTTAGAAAACCTTAAAAAATGAAGAATTTAGCCCAGTTCCTTCCCAGATTGGCACTCCAATTTTGCCAATGTATTCAATATCTCATACCCTAACTGAAATAAATATATTATGAATAAAGTGTTCATATTTTAGAACATGGATATTATATCACTGTGGCTGTTCAGATGCTTTCCCCCTCTTTATCTTTCTGTTATCATGGGATTTCTGCATAGTAGGTTGTCAAAGAACTGCATACTGGTAGCTTGAATTGAAGCCCCTCTGCTTTCCTGTTCTACATGGACTGAAAGCAAGTGCATGTGCTGTGCATTGGAAATGCCATCCTCAGCATTGTGGCCATTTGTAGATACTTAAATCACTAACCTTGCCAAAGAATAAGTTTGTGAACCTTCTTTTCAGAGGTTCTGTCTCTGATATTTCAGAACCATTCAATTATAATTCTGATGCTTTCTTTTATGTGGCAGTCATGGGTTGTCAGCAAGGATAGAATTAAGAGAGGCATGTGAAGTGTGCTACAGCGCCTCATGCCTAAGGATCTTTATTTCTTTTGTTCATGGTGACAAATGACAGCCTTAAAGATATTTGTCCTGTTTTCTTACTGTCCCTATGCAAGTAAAAACTTCTGTTGAAGTCAAACAAGCTTCATTGAAGTTAATGGGAAGTAATACCCTTGAAGGGAAGGGAGAACTAGGGTGATTAATTTTAATTACCCAAACATAAACAAGCATGCGTCTACAAGCAGTGACAGAAAAGTGGATATCCGTGCCTACTAACTTAGCTTTGGGGACCTAGGTATGGCTATTTTGTAGAGAATCAATTAGAACTATTTCAACTCAGAAATATGGGAATGTCCATACAGAACAAACTGCTTTCCATAGGTTTGTCTTGGTCATAGACCCTCAAAACATTAATTCAACAAAAGGCAACTAAAATATTACCACGTCAAACACTTTTCAGCCCTCAGGAATAGAAAGATGAATATAAGTTGCCATTCATATGGGGCTCACATTCCAGCGCTGCACACAGCTTAGTGAACAGTTGTGACACAAGTCATTCATTGGTGCCTTCACTGTTCAAATATTTATTGATCTATTCATTCAAGAAATATTCAGCAAAAGCTTTCTACTAAATACTTTGGTGCCATTCCTGTAACAGAACATGTGCAGAGTCAAACTGGAGTCCAATAGAGTAAGAACCTGACTCTGCATGAAAGGGAGAGTTATGACCATGGAAGACTTCTCAGAAATGGTATCATTTGAGCTTAGTCTCGCAGGAAGAAACCTGTTTGATTAGGCAGAAGAAAAAGGTAAAGAATAAGAAAAGGAGCGTTGTGAAAGGTAAAGTATCGAAAGTATCTGAGGTATATAAACCCAGAACATGGCCAGATAGATTGAAGCAAAATTCTGAAGGACATTAAATATTATTTAGATCAGTAGAGACTTTATCCTGTGGTAACTGATAATTACAAAAGCTGACTTACTCTTATACGACAAAAATAACTTTTCAGTGAACTTATTTATTCTTAAGGTAATAGAAATTTGATGTGCAAATTTTACAGGACATTTTGCATAGGGACAGTTGTACAAATGTAAGAAAATGGATACTGAGATTATGCATTTCAGATTAATTTTAAGATATTTTTGAAAATATAAAAGTAGTAGTACACATGTATGTGAACCTTTTTTGTGTTTGAATTATATTTGGTGCTTGTGGTTTCAGAGACTCCTTAAAAAACTGGAGGGAATCAAATGGCTATGGCAAAAAGGCAAGAAGTAAGAACCATTTTGACTGAACTTCTTAAACTAATGGATTTGCATTTCCTGTCTGATTCCTTATTGACTGCTAGATTTTTTTTAAGCCAAAGAAAATCAAATTTGGTTAAAAGAAATCATGATAACCAAACAATTTATTAATCATAAAAATCATATGCTAGATAAACATCTTTACCAGATTGAATTATTTTCTTCTAACAATTAATTCTTTGAATGATGAATTGATTTATGGTCAAATCAACAGAAAAATGGCACATCACAAATCCAGCCAGACCACACTTTCTGGGTTCTGGGTTTACCCTCTTCACTTGCCTTTTATGTAGATAAATTAACTCAAAGTTAACTTGAAGAGCAGTTGAAAGTACTATTCTTTTGTACTGTAAAGAAGCATAGAAAGATTTTTTTTTTTCCTCTTCAAAGGAATTGGGGGGATCTGGTGTATGTGTGTGCATGTGCATGTGTGTGTTGTTTTGGGTTTTGTAACACCATAAAAGATACCTGAAAATAGAGAAATAGAGAATAAAGGAGAATAAAATTGGCAGTAAACTGATAAATTGATGATGTCATTAGTGCAAATCATGCCACAGGATTAAAAAGCAACCACTGAAACTATTACTCTGGCTTTCCCTTCAGGAAACTCAGCTGAATCCAGTTTAAAATTGCATTCAGAGAATCCTCTAACATTTTGACTGAGGGGTGATCTGGAGGTCAGCATTGAGGTCAGGAGTAGGGCAAGGTGATGAAACTTCCATTTCATTGTCAACCATGCATTTGAATGAAGCTCTTTTTTTATAGGCAGAGTAAGAACTAAAGGCCAGAAGGGATACCCTGAGTTGTCAATTACTGTGTGTTTTATGTCTTGAATCATTGGCCCGAGAACCTGAAGAACTCTTTCTGTCTGTTTGCTAGGAATTGACCCAAGAGCCGTACTGTAACCCTGAAATATTCAGTCAACTTCAGGATTACTATCTTTGTTAAAATTATGATTACTACTCCCAATGTCATTCTGTTTACATACTGCTTTTAAGATTTTTATTACCATCATCTCTAATCCATTTGACTTTTCACAATAGTCTTGCATTGGTATTTCTATTTGACAAATGAAAAATGTACTTAGTAGTTTATTTTAAAAGACTGTAAATCAGACATTTTCTCCATTTCAGTATAGGAAATTTCTGTGAGTTCAAGAAAATCCAACTCTTCTTCTTAATTATATCTCCCCATACTACACATATTATAGACAAATTAAAGGTCTATATGTGGTCAGGTTATGCCCATACACCCTTATTCCCAGATGTACATGAGGCCAAAGGCAGACTTATAACTGTGGTTTGTTAATGGGCATTTTTGCTCAGAGAAATTAATATGGTTTATAGCTCATCAGATGAATTCTAGATGATATGGGATTAGGGACGTGAATCAAAAACATCCAATTAGAAATTCAACAAATATCCATTAGGAATATTTTATGGACAAGGCATTATGGTAGGTACTGATGGATTTATAATAAATAAGATAGAGGTTTTACGTTCAAGATGTTCTACAAATTCACCAAAAGAAATGTATTAATTTATTGACATTCATATGGTACACTTTCACTGGGATTCCATTCTAATGTAAGCATTTTCAGGGGGAAACATGTTTAAAAAGTACTATACTCTACGTTGAACTGAGATTAAACAATAACTGACACATATACAGTGGTATGCTCTCTGAATTAAACCTATGGAATCACATACAGAGCTCTAAATATCATTTGAGAAGAAAAACATTTAACTCAAAGCTATGTGGGAATGAGAATTAGTTTAATTGAGTAGAGTGTCTGAGTCTAGTCCTGGCTCTGTTAAGATCTTTGATCTTAGTTAAATTACTTATCCTGATCTTTAAAATGGTGATGGAACTGGGGTAGAAGTAAAGTCCCTTTTACTTTAAAACCTCCATTACTTTAAGAATTTATTGAATTATCAGCAGCAAACATTATGAGATCTATGAATACTTGTCCCATCCACAGTAAACCAAGTCCCCGTGGTGTGCTTTCCACAGAGAAGGCAAACTATGATTTGATTTCCTAAGACTTACTGATAGTTCTCTTGTACCCCGGTAGTTAGTAGCGGTGAACAACTTTCATTATCATTCACATTAGAATGGATGATACTAGAAATGGAGGAAACTACAGCAGAGGAAAAGGGAGAAGTAAAGAAGCTTTTAGGAAGGTTTTATTTTTCAGCCTGTAATGAGATAATTTTAGCCCTTTTACATCAAACTCTGTAAATTAGAATAACAATGCATATGTGCTATTGGAACATTTTCTGATAACAGGCCTACCACATCAATTCACAGAAATAGAAATATAAAAACAGATAAGTGTTCAATAAATTAAAACATGGTCCTAACAATAAATATTTACTGAAGAATCATGAAGTATTGCACTGGCTTCTAAGATGACTAATAGGGATTTTTCAACTTTGCTTAGCTTAGTTCTTTGTTGGAGGCAACATGCTAGTGAAATAACAGCAACAACACTACCCCTCTGAGCTCCATGGTGTCTTTATCTCAATTGCATTTAAAGGGCATTAGGCACGCCCATGTAGAGGGACTAAGGTGAAGGATCTCATATGGATTGACTGTCTTCAACACCAGACCACAACAAGACAGTAGGATGCGTTTTAGGGCCAATGTAAGCTTTAAATAGAGTTTTACTGTGAAACAAAACACCTGTCTTTCAACCCAAGCTAAATTGACAAGCAATAATTTAGTTGTCTAAACTGAGAGCTTTCAGGATTCCAAACTGCATAATGTCAAAAGACAATGTATAAAGTTGCATTTGGAAGTTCAAAGGTATAACGCTAAGTAGGCAAACATATTTAATGACTGGTCTTTCCTTTCTCTCAGGAATTCTTTCTTCCATTCTCTCTCCCAGTTCCCTTTGCTATGTTCTCTGGGGGAAGGAAACAGGGGAAGAGTGGGGAAAGATTGTGGCTGTGAACATTGGATGAGTGTGTGACAAAGGAAATCCTAAACCTAAAACAAAATAAAAAACAAACAAACAAGGAAACCCACCATTTTCTCCCTGTGCTTTCCACAAGGAAAGCATTTCCAATGGTCAGCTGAAATAATCAGAGATTGCATCTACCACAATGAAAATAGAATAAAAAATAGATTCTTGGGAAGAAAATACCAAATTCCTCTACCACCCTCCTTCATATATGCAAAATAACTGCCTGAATTTTGCGACAACTTTTTCCACACAAATTACTCCTGTGCATCTATCTACCACTTCAACCCTATTTGTTAAAATCTGAGTACCTGGCATCAGAAAGGCCAAATTTAGACCCCTACGTTAGATTACATCTACCATTTGTTCCTCAAGAATTTCTTTTCGAATAAATAGTAAATATAGACATGGCCTTTATTTCCCACCAAAGGAACTCCCCCACCCCACCCACACACACTAGGCATGTCTTTATTTTTGCTTGCTCACACACTATCCTTGCTTCTGTCCTCTTTTCCAAAAGAGCAAATGAAAAAAACAGGGTCACTTAGCAAAATGAAACAGATGCTACCGAACTAGTGTATTAGCTCTCTGCAGAGATATCTGATTGGACTCTGCCAGCTGTCAATTAGCATTTCCGTGTTTTGTTGATAAAGTGGTATTTACTTTTCTGTACTGCCATTGGCTGAGATGCTTAGTGTAATGAATGCTAAACTGAGCCTAGATCATTTTCAAAATCATAGCTTGGGGCTTAACAGCCCTTTAAATGAATTGTGTAAATAAGATAGTTGTTAATTCTCAATCAATGTATCATTAATCATCAAATAGTATTGAAAAAAGAACCATCTTTTAAAAACTCAATAAACCCCATTGAAGTTACTAAATTACCTATTCAAGTGCTATTTTCATATTCAGAGAGTATTACAATTTTAACAGAATTCTGTTTTTTGAGGCTATGTATTTCTGTGGTTTAGTGACTGAGATGTGTGTGTGTGTGTGTGTGTGTACCTTCATAGATAAATATGGCCTCACAAATTTAGTAACTATTATAGCTTTAAATCTGTAGTCATTCATACAAATGAAAACTATATCCTGTAATGAGTTCTTCAGATTGCTGTGACCCACTAGCAATATTGTACTAATTTCATGAGAGGAGCCTAAAAATGGCAAAAACTAGAACAGTATGTGTAAGCTATTCTTTCCAATAATCTCTGTGGAGTGTTTTCAAATTCATCTATAACTCTGTAGACTCAACACCTGGGGAGCAATCTAATGATTCTAGCTAACTGCATCTCTTTTCCTGGACTGCAACCCTGTCTCATGTTTCATGGAATCCTAGCAAAGTGCCTGACATACAGGACACAGTAAATGTTCATTTCATAATGAACACAGAGGCTATAAAGGGATGTGAGGGAAAATGATATTTATTTCTCATTTTTCCATAATGTTAAGCTGTTTGCTCTATATTCATATGACCCTAATGACAACTTTTTATGTAGGTTGTATTATTCCCATATGTAATTCAATTTTCATACTTATTTATAAATTAAAAATATTTACTGTTATTCTAAGTACATTTCACTGGTATTAAATATTTTCTAATATTTGAATATCAAATTAAATTAATATAGCTAATGATATATAATCATTTAACATATCATGGCCATAATTTAAAAATTAATTACTAATCAAAGCTTATAGTTGTGCCTCTCTCTGTCTGTCTCTCTCTCTCTCTTCTTGGGATACTATGACACTTGGATGCCATACAAAGAAGTGAGTCACAAATTTAGTATGTGGATTCAGGAGAAAAGTAATGCTACAAGTGTGTTGAAGGATAAATGAACTGTATCACAGCTAGATCAACCAGAGATAGGGAGTTTTCTAAGTCAAAGGAGAAATTCAAGGCTTAGAAGTTCCAGGTATGTTTGTGTAGCTGAAAATTTAAGATGCCTATATGTATTGAGTAGATCAAGAGCTGTAGGCATCAGAAATGAAGCTGGAAAGGTAATATTAGACAGTTACATCAATAATTTAAAATGCTATACTGAGGAATCTGTGTTCGGTAGCATATATAGAAAGTCCAGCAAAAGTTGAAGGAGCGTCAATTCCACATTTTAGGAAAATTTGGCAACAGTGTGGAGAATAGATTGGGGTGAGAAGAAATCAGAGTTAAGCCCACGACTGAGGAGCTGTGTAGGCATCCACAGGAGAAACACTGAAGACCTGATCTACAGCTAGGTGCTTACTGTGGCCATGGTGGAGGCCCTGGTCAACAGCTCAACTCTCACCCCTTCATTCATAACTGAGTTAGAGTTGTGTTTATGCATCCAGATGCCAGGGAGTCACTCACTTCCCCCAGTTCGGGCACAAGTCCTGGTAAATCTAAGGAAATTCTAAAAAGCTCAGTTACTTCCTTGGCAATCATCTGTGAATCATGCATGTGAGAGTGTGGACGATGGGACGTGAGAAGAGTTTTGCTGAGAGATTTGAAAATACTTCTTGTGTTTTATAAAGTGACTTTGAGCTAAACAGCACTTCTTCTTTAAGTGGATAATTTCATTCTTAGATGTAATATTTTAAATGGTGGCAAAAGGTCTGACCATATGAGAGAACAAGAAGAAATAACTCGGGCTTTAATTATATTGTTGTAATGCTGATTTAATTAATTCTTGTTCTTTTTACTATACAAGACAATAAACTTCCTTTATCCAAACTGATATACCACTTCTCATTGTCCTCCTTCTCCTCTTCCTACAAATATTAGCATGTGCCAAGAATTGAGACAATCCTTCAAAGCAGATTCCATGTTTACTCCAGCCTACTGATGTAGACACAAGTTCAGGAAGGTTGAGTCATTTCTGAAGGTCATATAGCTATTGAATGTAGGGCCAATCAAAATTTGAATCCACATATATACCCATGCCATTACTTTTTAACCTTAGCGTCACATTCTCCGAAGGGATAAAAATAGAGAAAAGTAGGATGCAAATTTTAACAATGTATAATAGAACAACAAGCTTAGTATAACAGATAGGTATAAAAATAATTATAAGCATTTTTAAAATTAAGTGACATTGATGAATGCTGCTGACATTACCTCAGGCCACAAATAGTAAAAGAGGATTGGAGTTAGGAATTAGAAATATTATGTAGTTGAGTTTGCTATTAAAATAAGAGTATCTGGAATACATTAAACAGGCAATTGAGCATAGAGATCTAGGATTTTAAGTTACTGTTGCCTTATCTTGTCTGTGGTAGGTACATGGCAAATGCTTGTGTAATAATATCAATTAATAAACCATCTCTGAATATTTATATAACCATTCTCTCTCCTCTACTTCAAAGTTCTCCTATCTTACTCAGATGGATATGTAATCAAGAATTAATGTAACAAGGAGAAGCAGAATGTAAAATATTTCTACTGTAGCGGGCTTAGTATTATGAACTTGCAGGTAATAAATAGATTCATTGGCTGTACTTTTTACCCATCCATTTTCAAATAAGAATTCAAAATCAAACACAAATCATAAAACTTTTTATTCCCTTACTGATATTTTCAGTTATCCAATTAGCAATTAGATCACCCCACAAAGTAATTTTCAAGTGCTTTCTGTATTCTTTCCCTGGAAGCATTAACAGCAAAGGTCCTCTATCCTATGATGTTCTGGCAATGACAACTGAGTGGCAAAGCATATTGCCCTGATTCACCTGCTTGCCACCTCTGTGTCCTAGGTGCATGTGGCAAAGATGTCAATGAGACAGCTAAGCAATGTGTTCTTGAAAAGTAAGCTGTTTTCTTAAAGGGAGCTGATGTTTTATAGTAGAGAAGATAGAATTTAGTTTTGAATTGAAATACTTACTCAAGCTTCAAGGGTGATTACAAATTGAGAATCAACTACTGATAATCAAAAACTCCAGTCAGCTAACTGCTGTTTTATATATTAATTTTTCTAAGTATTTATTTATTCATTCATTCACAGTTTATTGATTCACTCCAGTGTGCCAAGCATTCTACCCATGCACGTTTGCTAAACTAAAAGCAATTTGAGGATACGGAGTGTCTTCTAGTCAGTTTATGTCCCCAGAGCAGAAGCTGAAGGGCTTGTTAGGTTGCAGAGAACTATACTAGACCTAGAGAAGACAGGGATATTGGAAATAAATATAGTCCATAGGATACCAGTTGCAATCCATGAAGACTACAGGGAAATGCCCTCTCAAGTGAAAAAACAAGGAAGTCCTAATGGACCTGGTTCTCAAATATCCAGTTTGTTCAGGAAATCAGCAAACAAATTAATACTCAATTACTGCTTTGCTAGTTCTTTCATTGAATTACTTGGTTTTAAAGACATCAAATACTTCTGTGGTAAGAAAGAAATAGATGCAAATTGTGGAATGGCAATTTCCACCTGTATATCTGTGGTTGAGCTCATTATTATTTTTAATTACTTCACTGTTAAAATGGTGGTGGATATGCCAATCACCTGGAGTGACAGGTAAATAAGATGATAATGCGAACTACTAAGCATGGGTACAAGGTAAGGACTCAGCTAAAGATAATGCATAGATTTTGTTGTTTGGTCATCATATTGATGCAATCCACTGTGAGCACTCTGTACCAGTGTTTGACGAAGGATTCATGGCGGCAGTTTACTTTTACCATTGTTTAACCTTATGATTCATAGGCAGTTAGGTATTAATGGTGGTGTGACTTTTCATCATTGTTTTTTAGTTATTATTCTACATAAGCAAGAACTCTGAGGAAAAAAATGCTGGAAATTATCGATTAGTACAAATAAATCCCGGGTGATTAACTGCACTGGTGGAAACTCCATTTCTTCTTCTGGTTCACAGCCACACAGGTAAGATTATGAACCCAGCATCTCTGTCAAGAAATCCATTCAGCAGGGCCGGGGATTTAGCTCAGTGGTTCCGCTGCCTGCCTTGCAAGCGCAAGGTCCTGAGTTTGGTACCCAAAAAATAAATAAATAAATAAATAAATAAATAAAAGAAAAAGGAAATGCTTTCAGCTGAAAAACAAATAGACAAACAAAAAACTCAAGTAGACAAATTCTACATGTGATTTAGTCAATTTAGGGAAGTAGCTCAAAAATATTACAGCACAGAAATTTTATTTCTTTGTGCTCTTCTATTAGAGTTGAGATTTGTGTCCTATGGTGTTGTTGCCTTATGACTATAAAGTGACTGCTGCAGCTCCAAGCTTTACTTCTGCCTTCCAAACAGAAGAATAACCAGTCTTAACTAACTTTACATTTTTGCTCTATGAATATTATCCTCTTTGTCAACCCATCCATTATCTTTCAGGCTAGTAGATCAGTCAAATACATACCTTTAGACCATTTGCTAGGTAAGACAATGAGATTTGTGTGATTGATTTAGACCAAGAAGAGAAGTAGGAACCCAACCAAGGTCCTCACCTACTACTTGAACTCATAAGCTGAAAAGCTGCAAGTGCCTACTTGGAAAAGAACACTGCTTTCCATGCTCCAAACACCTGGTGAGAATTGTTGTTGGTTTAAAATTAAGGACAACTAGGATGCTTACACGACAAGTGAGATGACCTTGGACAAGTTACTGAGCTACTAGAAACATCAATTTTATCATGTCTAAAATGGGACAGATAAAAATCAATCTGAGAACATTCAAAGCTTCTGGCCCAGACCCTGACTGAGAGCAGCTTCTCAGAAAATGTTGGTCACTCACAGCAAGGTACTGGCCAAGTTATTCTAAAACTTTCATTGCAGTTTCTTCATCAGTGATATGGGTGCACTGATGGTAGATATAGTGTTGACTGTGTTTGTGGGAAATGACAAACATAGCGATGGGGATGTGGCTCCCTGAATTTCTTCATTAAATTCTACAGTAGCAGTGAAAGTAGGTAGTCTTTAATTTTGTTAACTGCTGTTAGCCAGCCCTCTAAAAGGGTGAGAAGTATCAGTCTTTTCTGTAACTGTTAGGTACTAATTTGGGAAAGTCAGAAAGAAAATGCCCTGCCTTCACACTATCCCCTCTACCTCTTTCTCTACCTAGCGAGCTAAGAAAATTCATTTATAGGAGCTCCAGTTCTTGTAAAACAGACTGCCTCAAGTCCAATTTTTTTCTTACAATTTAAAAAATTTGTTTCAGTAGCCCAGCAGGACTGACTTCTGCCTCAGGCTAGACAAGTCTACCCAGAATTGTCACAGGTTAAGCTCTGGACTGTAAACTCATCCCAAAGAAGAATCCAGACAAAGAATAAAAGCCTTGGCCTCCTAAGGGAACTCCCAAGAGTTCTTCCCTTCTCATTTATTGGGTAGCTCTGAGTGTTTTCCTCTCCTTTTCTCCTCTTTTCTCTTTCCTCAATTTCCATGCCACTTTTGAAATATTCCAAATGAAAAGACCTTCTTCACTCAGCTTGGGGAGATGGATTATGCTGCTTTCACATTGGGGAGCTTTGGAAGTCTGTGCGTTCAGTGGAGGGCCTCTCCAAGATGTAGACTCTAAAATCAACTTTCCAAGCCTTCTCAGAGTGAGCACCCCCACCCCACTTGCTACTCCAGTCTGCTCCGCCTTCCCTTATCTGGCCTTCACACAACCGGAAACAATGTCTCCTGCATGAGCCCAGCATGACTAACTGACCATCTCATTTACAACTGGAACCCTGCCCTGTTCCCACAGTCCTTATCTGCTTATCCTCTAAGTATTCTTGTTTTCTCTAGCACTTGTCACCTTGTAGAATTCTGTGTAATTATTTGTTACGTTTGCTGGTTATTGCCTATCCCCCTGACACACATACCTCCAGAGATGATAAACTTCCAGAGGCTGAAAATCTAGTGCACTGACTGAAGGATTACAGGGAGGAAACGACTTGATTATTAAAGTGTATTTGACGTACACTTTCATGATGCTGACCACAGAACATGCACCGATCCAAGCACTTGCCTTAATTCATTTCATTCTAGTGTTGAACACACAAGGAAAGTTCTCTTAAAAAACCCATTATCCAGTGAGAAAACCAAGGTGGGAGGATGTAAAATGAGTCACCAGGACTCATAGCTGGACAGTGGAACAGCCAGGAGGGTGACACAGCACTCTGTCCCCAGGAGTCTTACTCTTCACTTGTTGCACTATGTGACACCTCATTATGCTATGCTAAGTAAATGAATGCTTTCCAATTGGCCTCCAATTTGAATTTTTAATTTAAAAATTTGTAACTGATACACAGAAACATAAAAATTGTATGTGTTTATGGGATACCATAATATTTTGTTACATGAATATGTGGTGTAATGTTTAAATCAGATTAAGCATTTATGTATTCTCATTTGCCATTACTTTACAGTGAAAACATTCCAGCTACTTTCTTTTAGCTTTTTGAAAAATACAGTACATTATTGTCATCTATAGCCATCTTACTATGCAATAGCACACAAAAATTGTAATACACCATTCATTATCTTTTTGAAAGAGTTAGCTTTTCTCCTCTATGCCTTACTACACTGCACTATAATGCTCCTTCATCTGTAGGCTTGATGCCCCCTGAGATTGGTGACTTTACTCAGGAACTGGGTGGCCAGTGGCACCCGTCAACATTTGCTGAGCCCAGTGGATTTAAAAGAAAAAAGAGTCATGTATTGTTTGTAGTGTGAACTTTGAGACTATGGAAACTGGGATCAGCTTTTTGGAAAGACAGATTTTTCCCAGTACTTGAGAATAAACTTTTCTTGCTCGTCTAACATTTATAAAGACTGTATCATCCTAAACACGTTTGTTAAAACTTAGATGTGACTATAAAATGGGGTTATCACTGTTTAAAAAAATAAAATGAAAAAAGAGGTTTCTCCTGTAGTAAACATCTTTATTTTTCTTCTTGTTATAAGCCAATAGCTACACTAAGTATATATTTGATATTGTGAAGAAACATAATCAATAGTGTCTAAACATGAGACTCCGCATGTTCATTAACTTTTTCCTATTCTTGGCCACCTAGTAGGAGGCGTTGTGCTGGGCACTGTGCTGTAAGTAGTGCAAAAAGGGCTATGACACATACAATAGATTGGTCCTCTCCTGGGGAAGACAGATGTAATCCACAATAAACCAACAGAAGAAATTCAAACAATAATACTGACAATAACAACATTATAGACACTGGCTATAATAATGGCTAACAGTTTAAAACTCTTCCAATTTGTCATCCATTGTGCTAAATGGTTTATACACATTTTCCCCATTTAACTTTAATAGGGATCCAGTAAAGATCTCATTTATTTTCCCATTTTTATGAACGGAAAGATTGAGATATCATATAACTTATGCAATAGGCCTAACCACACAGAGCCAGAGCTAGAAATTAACCCAAGGTCTGTTGGATACAAGAATTTATGTTTTAAAATTAAATTTAGCAATGGAAAATCCAGGGCTTGAAAGCAGAAGGCTCACTAAGCTAGGCAATATATGTCAAACTTATGCAAAAACCATAGTTATTAGGGGGATTAATAGGAATACTGTAGTTTATGGTTATTATTATTATTGTTATTAAGTTATATTTTCTTGGTGATGATAATGTTCAAAGAGTGAACCAAGACTTCTTACATTCTTACCTGTATAGAGGAAAGATATTTGGTGTCATAGTTGAGATAATTCTTTTAGATTCTTTTTATCCCTTTTCCTCTTGCTCTCTTCCTTCTTTCCTTTTGCAGTTCGATATTGATGCATTTTACTTCCATATCAGATCAAAAGCATATGGGATTTTGAACTTATTGACACTGTTCTCTTAAAAATTACATTTAGAAGAATGTTAAAAGGTCACTTCTCTGGTTACTTATTTCTTGACACTTTGCTAGCACAGACTGTAGCCTTGGTTCATTAGTCAAGGATATTAACAGCCAAGGTTCAGCTTTCCAAGGTCATGTGGTACAGGCTGGGCCCACACATATTTCCAAGGCTTGTTAGAGTCTTTATTCTTAAAGAATTTCCCATTAATCTCTGCCCAAGAAGTGCAATAATAGGTTAGTTAGTCATCAGATACAAATCAGAATCATTGCTACAAGTACCTTTAATAGCATTCGTTAGTTCTGTGCTTATGTTTTAAGGGAAATGAAAGTCGGGGAGGAAGATGCTCCCTCTCCAACCCAGAACCTTTTCCTTCTTCAAAGGATCTCATTTTGGAATCATTGAAATTAAGACACAGAGAATGTGCCAAATGAAATGCAGAAAATGTGCTTTTACTGTGAAAATGAGGGCTCTATAATCCTGACTTTTTTCTTCCACATAGAGGCATCATCTTTGATCATTAACAGATTTTACAACTCATTGTTCCCTTCTAGTCCACAGGGTGAGAGGATCATGTAAATGGACAGGCAAACACATGGATTATAGAAGGGACCCAGTATTAATAACAGCAATAAAAAATGTTTACTTAACTTGGGTAGATTGTGTATATAGATAGGATTTGTGTGTGTGTGTGTGTGTGTGTGTGTGTGTGCATTCTCCCCTCTCAGTAAGGAAACATCAGATCAGGAAATGCATTATGTGATTTTTGTATGCAATATTAGTCCATTTCTTGGCGAAGACCCAAATCTATTGTGGCGAGAAAGTAATAGATGAACTAACGAGGGACTCAGACTTACTGGCCAGTGTCCAAGAAACATTAAAAAATTGAGCACTGAACATAACAAGTAGGATGGTGCATGCAAATTTAGATGTCTTATTGAAAACAGCACATTTATTAATATATTAGACTTGTAGACGTGAGGGTGTTTTAATACCTACTCAGAAATTACTCATGGGTCGGCTTCACAGAAATATCACTTGCATAAGTGTGAGCTTACAGAATTGGTGCCAGGCATGAATGATCATAGCTGGATTTGTCTAGAGAAAACTAGGATGTCTGTAGTTAAAAATATTGTATTGTACACTTAGAAATTTATTGAGGGTAGATTTTATGTGAAATGTTCTTACTAAATAAAATAAAATTTAGAAAAATAAAAACTGAGAAAGAGGCAAAATATGTTATTGTCATTGCCAGGGCATTCTCTTTCTTTTTAATTCACTCAACATTAACTTATTGAATGGTTCCTATGTGTCAGGCTGTAATCTAAGATACTGGAAACAGCCAGATAAAGTAAAAAGATTAAAAGCATTACTATACAAGAACTAGATTTTTGTCACACTTATCAAGATAGCATTTATGTATAGTAGAATTTGCCCCTTTCAGATGTACAGTTTGATGAACTTGGTCAAATGCATACAGACATAAACACCATCACAATCAATATACAGGACATTTCCATCATTCCCCCAAATCCCCTGCTGATACTTTATAGTCAATGACTCCCTCAGTCAATGCCTTCTACCCCCTCTCAAACAGTGATCTGATTTTTGTCCCAGTAGCTTTGTTTTTTCAAAAAATGCCATATACCAGAGTGTCAAAAAAGCCATATAATTGAATTCATATAAAATATAATCTTACAGTCTATTTTCTGTCACTTAGCATAATGCTTGTTGAACACTTCCTTGTTGTTTCATGTATCAGCAGTTCACACTCTGTGATTTCTGAGAAGTATTCTCTCTGTCTGTATATTAATCAGGTGACAGGCTTGAATTGTTTCCAATTTTAGTGATGATGGATAAAGCTACCACATGTATTTGTGTACAGATCTTGTCCATTGGATGGGAATATATTTTCATTTTTCCTGAGTAAATACCTGACAGTGGAATTGCTGGCAAGTATATGTTTCAATTTATAAGAAACTGCTGAAGAGTTTCTTAATTACTTTTCTCATTGCTGAGACAAAATACCTGATACCCAAATTTAAAGGAGGAAAGGTTTATTTATCTCACAATCTGTAGAGGTTTTAGTCCAGAATCAGCTGGCTCCAAAGCAGGGTAACACGGCAGACAGGCATCACAGAGGAGAAACAGTTCATGGCAGGCAGAAGGTAGCAAAGAAACAAGGGACAACCACAACCACAGCTCTTTCTATCCCTTGTATCTTATCCAGGCTACTTAGGGTGGGTAGCACTCACACCCTAAATCCTAGTGCCTTTGATCCTAGCATCACACACTATAGATCTAGCCACCTCTGAAAAAGCACCACCTATGACAGGCCACATGAGGCACTGGGGAGACATCTAGACACAAACCATAACAAGTTTCCAATACAGTTGTGCCATTTTGTTTTCTGCTACAGAGTATGTAAATTTTAGTTGATCTACATCCTGTTTGTCACTGGGCATCTTCAGTCAAGTAATATTAGCCATTTTTATAGATGTATAATGGAATCACATGGATTTTCCTTGCATTTCACTAAGAATTAATAATGTCAAAGATCTTTACATGTGCTTATTTTTTACCCATGTTTCTTCTTTGATAACATATCTGTTTAAATATTTTGTCCATTCTTTTTAAAGTCAGGGTTTTGTCTTCTCATTGAATTGTGAATTTGAACATTCAATTTCTTCATCCTTTAAATGGAGATAATGCCAACCTCACCTTTTTTGTGAAACTAAATGAAATATTACATGCAAAACTGTATAGCCTGCTGCTTAATTATAGGTATTAAATAAAGAGCTATTACTCTACCACACAGATTGTAATCACAATTTCTATCCTAAGATCCTTATCAACTAGTTAAAATCAATGTCATTCTTTTTCTGCTAAGTAATGTTTTCATCCCATTTCATTCATTTTATAAATTAATTTTCCACTAATTTTTGAAAAAAATATTAAATAATAACTAAGATATTACATGATAATAGGAAGTTCAGCAGTCTCCCAGGGATATCCTCATTATTTAAAGATAGAATGCTACCTAAAATCTAACAGAGGCTGTGTGGGTAAAATGACAGGTGGCAAAGTCAGTTTATTGTGAGATGATTTGGACAGTTGATTGTTAATTCCTAAGCTTACTAGAGAAGTAATGTCTTTAAAAATTATAGTCTGATTAGGCAGAACTCAGGGCTTTTCTAAGATTCTCAAGGAGAGCCTTGGTAAGGGAACTTCATTTCTCTGGAAGTTATAAAAATAAAATAAAAAGGGACTCCCCGGGAGTCATGACGAAGAAAACAAAAAAGTGTTCCTTCCACTAGTGATTAGGGAATGCAAATTAAAACAATTGCAATACCACTGTAAAACTCTTAGGAAAAAATTGTGGTCTGATGTTACCAAGAGATCTTGAGAGTATAAAAAGTGGAAATTTCTACACTTGATTGATGGACATGTTAAACTGTTAAAACCATTTTGGAAAGAAATTTGGCAGAGATGAACACTGAAGTTATCTCATTCTTAGTGCCCAGTAATATCGTTTCTGCCTATGTATCTAACTCAGAAAAATTTTCTCATACTATAAAGAGACAGATTCAAGGGTGTTTGTGGCAGCTTTATGGAGCCCAGAAAAGCATTTGTCTTTTTTTTTTTTTACTATTAATTGAAATTTATACAATTTCTAAGTTTAATTATATGTCTATCTTCCCTTTTTTCTGAAGTTTCTTTCTCCAGAAAAATCTACCATGAGGTTGTTGTGAAATGAACTCGTCTATCTATATTTTGTCAAAAGTTAGAATCATCCAGAAAGGTTTCTACTACCTAAGTAAATTTCATATCATGTATAAGACAATCTGCATTCTACAGGCAAATTTCAAAAAGACTCTGCAAGAAGTCTTTAAGGAGAAAATTGGGAAATTTGGATAATTTCTTGTCGAAGTGCTTAATATCTAGTAATATGAGCACTTGAAATATCTTTGAAATGCCAGTTGGGAAAAGAAAAAAAATATTTTTCTAGAGTATAAACTTGACTCACTAGAGCTCTCAAATAAAAAGTCTGCCCCTCTGGTTCCCTTTCAAAAAGAGGGAAATAATCATACCATAAATTCTTATTAAAAAAAGAATCAATACACCTTCAGAAACATCTTCTATGCCTGCCACATCTCCATATGGAGTACTAGGTAATGATTATTGACATTTAGTGATTTTCTAGCTTAAAGTCTTCAAAATACCTAAAAAACTTAACATATTTGGTTTGGCTCAAATTTTAATACCTTGATTTGGAACAATAATTTCTGGATTTGGGGAGGTAATATATAAGTTATCAGAAAACTTTTGTTTTATACATATCCACTTAGCATACTTTTAAAAATATAGATAATATGTATCAATAGAAAGTATCAAACCAATATATTCATACATTGCTAGAATCAAAATACAGTGTGAAATATTATTGCCCAGCAGTAAAATGCATGCTGTTTTGTCCAATAATTCTACTTGTATAGCAAAAAATAGGCCACATTCTTCAAAGGTGTATATTATAATGTTGTATCAAAACATTATAGAAAATGAAAGAACTCAATATTGGATTGATTAACTTATTGAACACATCTAATTTCTTTAACATCATTCAAGTCTTCCAATATAACAATTGAAAAAAATCTATGAACAAAATTGAAGTGAATGATATATCTGGATACTTTTTCTATTCTGTGATTTAAATTATGCCAAAATTATGAATTAATGTGGACAGAGATGTGAGGGAAGATGGTAATAGTAATTCACTTTTCTGCATGCTTTGGGGTCATGCATAAAGTTTTTTAAAAATTCATTTGTAACATTTTATTATTTTCACTTTGTTCTGTTATTTCATAAGAAAGAAGTATAAATTGCTTTACCATATTGACTGATTTAGAGTGATGTCTCGTCCCTACAGACAATGGCAAAAATGTGAAATTTCTGCAGATACTTAGAGTAAAATGAATCTATTATATACTATTTTCAAGTAGCTACAGTTTTGTTACATATATCAGATCATTTTTAAAAACAGGAATGCTTTCCTTCTTTTCCTTTGGGCTCCAGCAGGTAGAGGGATCACTGACATAAGATCTATCTGCTTGAACTTATTCCCTACCTCTTTAGCTAAGCTTCCCTGAGTTTGTATAATTGAAACAACCTTAAAAACTAAATAAATAAAAGTCAGAAAAGGTGGACTTCTGAGCAAAAAGAGTTTTCTTAAGCTCTCATGGCTCTAATTGTTACATGCAAATTGTTCAATAAATAACGTTGGCCATAAAAAGAAAAGATATTAATTAAGAAAAGGATTTAGGCTGACTCAGACTCATACATGAGACAAAAGGTTAAGTAAATGCCAAGGGCACTGTGCCTCTTCAAACAATGAATATTAGTTTTAGAATCATTAATGTCTGCTTAGAAAACAGAGTCATATTGGAGACTTGTATGCCAAAATAACCAAGGCCAGAGCCGTTTCTTTTCAGTCTGAAGTGAAATCATTCTCCAATCAAGAGCTAAATGTATGCAGTTAAGAGTGTTAGGTAAGACAACAGAGACTGGCACATTTAATATGTAGCCAAATTGAGATCGTGTTTTCTGTGAGTTTAGTAACTTGCACAGTTAATATGAATCAGCAATGTCTCATCAACTTGACTGCGGAAAAGCAGGGATTGTTGGTTACAGGAAGCCATCACAGTCTCTGATATGGTGATAGCAGAATCCCAAGAGAGGCCAGTTTTGGGCAGGAGTGAAGAAATGACTGGGAAGCATGTGCTCAAGGACAGGTAGGGTCCCTCTATGAGCAGAGAAAAAGTATTTGCCAAGCAAGGTTGCGTGGACAAACTTTGATATCCCCAGTTATTTGAACCTACGATACTTTATGTATCTATCTAGAAGTTTTGCAAGCCAAACTTTATTTTGCAGTGAATCTTTTCAGTAGGGTTATTCTTTACTCACTTTTTTGACTTTTTGTCAGGAAGCTGATCTACTAAAATTGAGAGTTTAGTGCTGCTTACATTTTTGTAAAATTTATAAATTGGATATATATAGCTTCTATTTTTACTGAGGTTTTCTAAATAACTTGAGGGACTCCAGTGCCTCCACCAAGTCAAAATAAACCTTTTAACATAAATACTTCCCAAACATAGACAAAAAGTGTTCCTACTGACACATAAAGAGAAGTGAAATGTAAACTTAAATTCTAAAAGTTTGATGGGTCTTTGAGAATAAATTATTTTATAATTATTTTCAATGTTACTTTCATAGAAAATATATTTAACATGCAAATTTTAAAGATCCACTTAAGTTGCTGACGTATGTAATGTCTGAGGTATTGAAAACCACTGGGACTCAACAAATAGCTTTTGTCTCAATTCCTATTACCTGATTGGCTAAATATGTATGGTCAGTTAAAAGAAAGTTCAATCTACTGTACCTAATTAATTTTATTTGTGATGTTGGCTTCTGAAATCTGGTTTTCTTTATCTAAATAAAGAAAATAAATACCTATAATTCCAGCTCGATTCTGTTAAAGTGGATCTTGGAATGTGTACTTGTTAGTTTGGAAGATTCTTAAAGCAGGGCAAGAAATATAAATAAAAACTGATGCGAAGCTAGATAAGGATGATTCTAGTTAGGTGTCAGCTGTTTAGCTACCCAATAGGCCAAGTCTATTAAGAAATTTTACTAGGTTCTGCCCTTGTTTCTCTGCTGTGAAAATTAAGAGAGCTAACATCTCCTCAGCCCCTCTAATACATTTTTCACTTCACAAGATTTAAAAACATGTAAAAAGAAACAAGTCAACAATAACAGAGGCAGTTGGTTGAGATAAAATAATTTATATGAAATAGCTTAAATGTCTTTAAATATGATGAATTTCAGAGCACTGTTATTTTTTATTCTCTAAATGGCTAATCACTAATTTGACAGAGGCTATTTTGTTTTCTTATTATAAGACCCTTTTGAATGTTGAACTGAATTAACATAATTTGAATTACTATATATATGTGTGTGTACATGTATAATATAGGTAAAGTATACATATATTTTATATAAAAGTAAATATATTACAGACATTATATATACTTAAATATATTTTATTTTTACAAAGTGTAAAATTCTTTCAGTGCTTGTATATATATGTATGTATATATGTGTATATAAATATGTGCATATGAACATGTAACAACCACATGGAGTTCCATGTCGTATATGTGTGTGTATGTATATGTATATATTCCAAACAATCTAGAACTGAAAGAAAGATTTTTTTTCCCTCTGCTGACATCTAAAGCAGATGGCAAGCCATGAAACTACAAAATGGACAGGAGAGTCCTACAGTGAAGTGATTTTGTTACAGTCTTTTGGGGTGAATTTCAAAATAAATTGTTCCTATGATGAATTATGTTGTTAAAAAAAAGTACAGTGGTGAGGTGAACGTTTCCATAGAGGTGGCCATGGATACTGGGGACTTTGGATCTGACTACAGGTCCTGAGCCTTTGATTTTATACAGACCAATGGGTAAAGAGTAATTGTATGTTGGGCTTCCTCTGTCCTGCAAGGGGATCAGAGGCTTCCTGTGAGCATCACTGTACAAAAAAAAGCTGAAATCTCTGAGATGGGTGAAGCGAGTGGTGCAGAGTGGGAAACAGGAGAGGAAAAAATTAAAATAAGGACAGTATATGTATATAAAGTGAAATAAACAACAGGAAGCACAGAAGGTGACAGATGCAGAGGCAGAAACAAACAAAATCAGGGACCCCAATTAAGGAGACAAATGGAATAAAGTATAAAAATATAGAAGAGGTTGGAAAAGAGCCAAAGTGAGAGAATGTGAACCAGGGTAGAGAAGGAAAGTACAGAAAGCAAGAAAATAATTGGCTTAAGGTACAGAGAGACACAAGAAAACCATATCAAGTGAGATAATAAGGGTAAAGGAAACATGGAAACAGGACCAGAGTTCCTGGTAGCATTAGAGAAGTCATTAAAAAAAAAAAAAGACACTGTGAGAGGAAGAAAAAAAAAGATCCATAAGAAAAGGATGAAATTATATTTTTAATACATAGGGAAAATAATTGTATTTAAGGTCCCCTTCACTAAAGAAGCAAAAGTGGACTTAGGGTGAAGTGAGGGAAGCAAATAATGGGCACCATGCATCCTTCCTCCTGGTGATTCATTGTGAGGAGCACCAGTCTAACACAGAAGAACTGAAAACTGAGCAAAATTAGGAAGCCATGTTTATGTGTTTGGTGGGACACACACTGTTAGAGGGTTTTGTAAGCAAGAGAAGACCAACTTGGCCAGAGACATTAGGAGAATTTTGATTAA
Organism: Heterocephalus glaber; assembly: GCF_000247695.1. Next base: position 2,600,087 of record NW_004624833.1, on the reverse strand, counting down.
AAAAGCGTTCAGGTAGGGCTCAAAGGATAAGTAACTTGCCACAATAGTTCAGAGATTGAAGAACATTCTGCACTTTGTCCTAACACTTTTGTTGGACTTGTAAGAGAAGTCTTGAACCCTGACCACCATCACTGTTAGTATCCCTAGACTGCTTTTCTCTGGTGCTGCCCTCCTAAACTGCCATCCAATCAATATATCCTTCCATTTCATTCCAATGTGCCTGGGGTACGCAGTAATACTGGCTCCTACCTCTGATTTATCTGTCTTGTTTTAGAAAACAAGATCATCCTTAAATCATCCATCTATTCTTCTACACCTAAGTGAACACCACCTCTAATTAAGTGAAATTAATTAATGCACTGAAGTTAAAGTTTCTGGGATATTGTCTAAATACAGAAGGCCACCAATAGATGCTAGTTTAGAGTCTTATGGAGAACTTAGATAAGTGTAGCCTTCATTCCATCTTTGTTCTATTTGAAAAGGTTGGAAAACTAAAAATACATTCCCAGTTTCCCTTGCAACTAGAATTCATTGTGAAGTAAGCATAGGCAAATGTGTATCTGTACAACTAAGAAGCAAGGAATGAGATGGAGGCCATCTCCTGGCTTCTTTGGCTGTTTCTACAGGGATTCAAGAAAAACAATAGTCACTTGTACGGTGGCATTCCTTGTCAATTTTTTGAAATGTGCTGACAGCCACTGAGGATGGTGAAAGTGGAAGTAGCAGTCCCATAGTTTCCGTCCCTCTGGCTCCCGTGGCAGCATTAGAGGAGACAGTCATCCAGAGGTCCCAAGTCATTCTAGCAGATGCTTCCTACAGCTCAGTCTAGAACCTAAACTTCCATCCTTCTACCAATTTTCAAGCGCTCAATTCACTGTATCAAATTCTTTCTACTTAAAATACTATGGGAAAGGAAACAATATGAAAAAAGGAAAAAAATGAAAACAAAGTCTTTGTAAATAGGGAGAGGTGGAAGGGTTGAAGGGAGGGCAGGGGAATGGGGACAAAATAAGAACCAAGATATATCATGTAAAGGTACAAATTCCCAATGGTGAATGTCATCATACTGTATACCTAAAATGTACCAATAAACTTTAAAAAAAGAATAGATCTTTGCTGTGTCCTCATTGAAACTTGGCTTATGTGAGTTCTGTTATAACAATCTTTTGGCTATAGCAAGGGACTTATTTTCTAAGTCCCCCAGTACTCCCATGATAATGTAGCACAATGCTAAATAGAGCAGAATGTCCTCAAAAATGGATTAAATGATTGTATTCAGTTCTCAATTTAGGATCCCAAGGAACATGGGGATTGCCTAAACTGCTTACTTCTTATTCTTTTCCTGGGCCACTCTTCCTTTACATCTCAACCAACAATTAGAGAGGGAAAAGAAAATAATTCTTGTTTCCATTTCCAATGTGTCAATATATTCCTTCTTAACATGCTTCAGTATCAAGGTTGGGATGGAGACAAAGTTGATAATGAAGGCTTAGGTTAATGTGTGGTTATGGATTTCATTTATCCTTGAGTTTCTTTCTTTATAGTTGCCTAAGAATGGAATTTCACATTCAAGTTTGCTAGTGAAGAACACTTAATGCTGATATAGAATAGATAAGGAAGAATCAGGACTTTAATGTTGACAACAGTGCCAATGCTTTATTTCAACGTTTATTTTTGTAAAGGAATGAATTTCCAAAATAGTTTCATAATATAAATGTCTTCCTTTTTTAAAAAGCCACTTTTCTTGCAAAAGAGCATGAACAAGATAAAATCACTTTCTTTCTTACACCCTCCTCCTCTAGAAAACCAATACATATTTAAGTGACTATGATGTGGTCATCAATAAATTTAATGACCAATTTTCAATATTAATATTAGCTGCTTTTAAAATAAACACCTATATTTTACATTACTTTGTCAAAAATAAATGTACCTTTTACAAGCCAATCAACCTCGGAATCTCGTAGACAACAGTGTCAATCTTAGAAGAATTAAAAGGATGCCAAAGATTTTATTCCTATTGGCTATTTCTATGTTTTATTGTAACTTCTGTAATTAATATATTTGTATTTATAATTAAACATAAATTGGAACTAATAAGAGATCATAAGCATGAGTTTTATGAGCTGCTTCTATCTAGATCTTGGGAATTTTAAGATGGTTCAGCTATTTTATGATCCAGTTATTATTTATCTATTTATTTTTTGATATTGGAGATCAAACTTAGGACCCTGCACTTGCTAGGCAAGCATTGTGCCATTGAGCAACATCCCTGGCCATTCTTTTTAAGCATCAACTCACAAATATTCAATTTGTTTTTGTTGATTTTTTAAAAACTCAATTTGTAAATTATCCTTGTCTTGTCTGAAATATTATCAATTAGCAAACAAAGCAGCAAAATATTTTTGTTTTTATTAATTTCCTTTCTGCTGTATTACACAATTCCTGGTCCATCCCAAGTACTTGCTGAAGAAATATAAGAACAAGTAATGAAAATTGAGAACAATCAGAACACCAATTCCTTGTCAAGGACCAGTTCTAGTCTCAAAAAGAAAAGCACAATGCTATATAAAATGCCACTCTTCAGTCTAGGTGATTTTCAAACTGTATCACTTAAGAAATATTTGGAGACTCCTCCATTTTTCTTCTTTGCATATATTTCCACTATGTATAAGTGCATATGTCATCATATTCAACAAATTTAAAGAACCACTTGGAAAGGATATATTTATATTTTCCCCAAATGCCCAAATGACCCTGTAATATAGTTGCAAATGTTATTGGAAAAATTACATAATTTATTAAATGCTTTGTCATTCTGAATATGTTGACTTGTGCTTTTGATGGCATCATTACTATCTGAGTCCTTCTTTAACTCAATCTTAGTTTCCTGACCTTGTCCTCTAATGAAGACATTACTTGAACTTACTGCTATTGTTTGGATATGAAACATCCCTCAAAGTCCCATATGGTAGAGTCTTTGTCCTTAGTTTGGCAGTATTGGAAGGTGGCAGAAGTTTTAGGTCATTGGATTTGTGTCCTTGAAAGACGCTGTGATATATCAATCTCTTTTTCCTTTCTGCATCCGAGACAGGAAGTAAGTAGCTTTCTTCCACTCCATGCTACTTGCCAGGATTTACTACCTGGCTACATACCCTAAAGCAACCATGGACTAAAACCTCCCAAACTGTGAGCCAAAATAAACATTTCCTCTTTAAAAGTTAATTATCTCAGACACTTTGTTATAGTAATGAAAGGCTGACTAACATATACCTTTCGCATAACCAAGAAGTTACCATATTTTTAACTTTGAATCAAGAAAGTATCTGGGACAACCATTTTCAGGTGCTTTGTTCTTGTTTCAAAAATTAATTAAGCTTGTCAAAGAGAAGTCATATTCTTTTCTTAAGTAAGCATGGTCTCCACTGTACAAACTAATGAAATATGCTTTTTACTTCTCAATTCACTCCTTTACTTTTTATATGTTGAACAAGATGGTTGACATGAAATGTGGCCCCAGTTTGAAGAGCTCATAGTCTCCTGGGAGAGACAAGCACATCAGCTGTACTTCCTCTCCTCAGTGCTCCTTCTTGCCATACAGGCATCCATGCTGCCCTCTGGGAGCACTGAGACAGAACAGGCTGAACCAGAGCCCTGAGCATCTTCTCAGAAAATATGCAAACTTCTCTCAAAATATGTTGCAGTGGCAATGGAGGACAAGTTGATGTCATTATCTTCCTTTTAGAGGGAGAAAAAAAAAATCCTGAGACGCAGAAAAAAAATGCAAGTAAACTTTCCATAGCCATCATGTAGAGCTGAGATTAGAACCATTTCTGAAGACACAGTGACTCAGCCCAACAAAATAGATGTGCTGTTCCAGCATCACTTGGCAAAAAGCCCTACCTGCTATGGGTGGAAAAGATGCTACATTTCGTTTCATATTCAAAATATGTTATATAATCTTGTTAGAATTCACTGAAACTATGTCCCTCATTTCATTCCAGATCCTTAAGGGACACGTGGAAGTAAACTGTGGGCAAAGTACTACTGATTTTTCTTTGGCTTTACAAAGCTAGCTCTACCTCTTAATTTTGCTACTCAGGTTAAAGGATACATCATTTATCATTGCCTTTTTATGCAAAATCAAATGGTCAAATTCAACTGCAAAACCTTTCTTTTTACTTACTCCCATCTAATTAGCACTTACAGATTATGCATTTGCTTTTTGGGTGTCACATACTCATTTTTCTTTTCTATCCCTTCCTTCCCATTCATATCATGACGCTCTGATTCTTCCAGTGGTATACAACTTGTCTACCATCTCTAAGCTCTAATCAACAACACTCTGATTTTTCTTCCTGCATTTCTCCTATGGACAATTAACTATCTACCCAAGTCCCAAGACCCTAAGAGTGTCTTCCTTTTATAATTTAAAAGCTTATCTTGGCTTCTGCTGTGTTTCCACTTGTCATGCCGCTGGGCCCTTCTTGATCTCTCACTCAAAAAAGTCATTTCTTCTTTCTTCCCTTTTCTCACTCAGAGTTCCCACATTTTCATCTTTATTTGGGTCATTCAGCTTCCCTGGATAACCCTCCTCTTGATCCCACCTCAGTCTCTTGGAATTTTTCCTGATCACGCTAGTGAATCAAGTTTTTCTTCTACTCTGAATACTCAAAGACCATATAAGCTGTACCCTCCCTATAACAGACCTTTTCACATCTTTGTGTCAAATTTTTCCAAATATTTTAAGGGCCTAATGCATGCCAGTAAATTTGAGAAATGATTTACTTGCATCAGCTTGATAAAGTCTTGCAAAAATTTCAGAAGTCAGAATCTCACTCTGTGATGAGAAAGCGAAGGTCCAAAGGAGACACATCTTTGAAGGACTCAGATATACACAGCTAGTGATCCTTCAGTCTGGACTAAAGCCTGCCTGTAAGATGACAGGCTCATGCTACAATCTATTGTGATATCATAGTACACATGCCGCTGCAAGAAGTACTATGTCTTGGACCTCTTTAGAAGCCACTGGGGTTGACATAATTCAAATCGTCAATTGATAGATATGTTAATAATTTTGTTTTATATATTCTTTGTAACTTGTGTGTTTAAAAGAGAGGTTAACATTGGACTTTAAGCCTACTACAAGCTCTAAATGTCTAACTCTATTCAGTTTTCACAGGTGAGATACACATTATCATTTCTTAAGGGACCTGGAAAGCAGATTTATCCATGCTAGGAAAGATCTTAGAAACCACACTCATCAGTGAGCAAAGAGGATGCAATAGGTCCTGCTAATCCAACTCCCTCCTAATTATATTGGGGTTAGGATACGGGCACACATCTTCCAGTTTATGCTTTGACAGAGAAGATGCAAAAGGCAGGATTGTGCACTACATGAATCTGCTCTGTGGGATTCAGTCCTCCACAAAAAACTTCCGTCATTTTGCTTCAGTATAATTAGGTGCTCCCTGGTGGCCCTGGTGAGAAGTGGTGACCTGCTATGCAACTACTGTGCCAGAGGAAATGGGGAACAATGGCAAATCTTGCTTGAGACAAGGTTTCTCTGGATGTAGAAAAGTCTTCATTATAACCAGGTTGGAAATAGGAGAATCGAGTGTCTGAGATTACTCAAAACACTGAAGAGAGAGATATGATTTACTTTAAGTTCAAAAAGTTCATGTCTGCATAGCCATTGATTAAGGAAATTTTTATAAACCTCAGAGGTTCTGTGAAGATTCTGGCTACTAAGAATGTCAGTCTAAGTGATGAAAGATAACTAGAGTCAGGTTAAAGAATAATGTTTGCATCTTAGCTGTGTGGGTTCAAGAAGCTGTACCCCACTAGAGTTAGCTGATATTATGCAAGCTTTGAAAAGAGAGATGTTTTTGTGACTAGGATAACCTAGCAAGAATAAAAAGTCTGATTTGATGAAAAGCTTCTGGTAAAATTAGAACCTGCTTCTGTGCTTATTCAAGGAAAATGGAAAGTAATGAAAATTAAAAGAGTGGCAGAGGAATTTTGCAAAAATCCTGACAAGATAGCAATCTAGACTTCAATAGAGTTGATTTGTCTTTCTCTATGGTTTCATCAGTCTTTTTTCTTCTTCTTTTCCATTTCTTTTTCTTTCTGTCTCTCTCAAATAGAGGCATGTGCCTTCTTTCTTAGTAAATTTATTATGTTCATAAAAACACCATTTTAGGGGAGTGCATTTAAGCTTTGAAAGAAGTCTCTTGCTCTGAACAATGGAGAAAACTACACACCTCAGCTATTCACCAACAGTTACCGGAAGCAAACTTAAGGTGCAGTGTAAGGTTCTGTAGAGAGAGGAAGTGGCTGGTTTTAGATAAGCTTCAAGAATTTAGCCTGACAGATGGCATTTTCCTAGGATATCATGATTTGGAAACTGTTTATTATATCAAGAAACAAGAATAGAACTTGGAATTGGGATCAGAGACACCAGCAAGTTTAGCATAGAGGGCTAGGAAAGGGATAAATCCAGAATTCAAGATAGGATTTAAGTGTGTTAACCAAAGACGATATTGGACACAGTTAAGGTCAAATCGGGAGACATGGAGTTCACCAATTTGACCTAGCACAGCAGTCATTAATTCATTTAATATAATGGGTGCCATATTTTGTGGTCTACAAATCATGACTGACTTGGTAGAACAAACCAGACTCTAAAGTTAAAGCCGAGGACACAGAAATAAGAATCAGGAGCAATTGGTTCTATGGAAGTACTAATCCCAGAGCCCTCAGAAAAATAGTTTACATTGCTGCTGAACCAACAACACTATGGTGCTGCTGTCTGCTTATTTCTGATGACTAATGTTTTGTTCCTGTAGGCCAGAGATTCAGTGTGATTTCAGAAGTCAAGAGCATCTTAGATCCCTGGGGATTTTTCCTCTTCTTGCTCAGTCTATCACATAGGACAAAAATAGTGCCATGTAAAAAGTGCAGATAAATAAGACTTCCTCACAATCCTGGAATAAGGAGTGGGGATAATGATAGAGAAGAAGCTCTTAGGACAGTACCAGCCTTCATTGAGATTTAGAGTGAAGTCTTCATCCTGCCATTAGTAGGTGGGTGGCCTCATGTAAGCCATACCCCCTTGGAATCTCAGTTTCTATACTTGTAAAATAGTCATTACCATCCTCCATACCTGCACTCATTCTGTATTTCTCAGATCCATTTTCTGCCTTTTCCCTGGAGGGCTGATTCTGCAAACTGTCTATCTCTATTTTCTGAACAACAGGAGGCACTAGTAGGAGAATGAGGGCATGGGAAGGAAAAATAACTCACCCAGTCTCATTGCCTTTGATGGTATTTCTAGAACTGGCTATGGCTCCTCTTGAGTTCCAGTCCCCTCATGATTTGGGGAATTCTAACTTGTTCCTTTTCTAGCCAATCTGAGGAAGCCTCATCACTGCAAAGGGCTGGGTAAATAATAAGTGCTCACACATTTGTCAAAGATATATGGATGTGGAAGAGTTACCTGCCTTCTCTGGGCCTTGCTTTAGGCTGCATCCCCCATTCTTCACTGGGCCCATTCTCTGCATAGTATTTGTTTGGTAGCAATACAGACATAGCATTGCATGTCAGTTTAGATAATATTTTTTAAATAATGTTTTATCTCTCTCATGGGTACAAACAGGTCTCAAATAGAATAGCAGGTCCTGAGTAAATGCTTGTTGTAAAAAGAAAGGTTGAATCTTTTCTTTCTACCCTTCCGTGGTTTGAGATTGCCTTGTTCTCTAGTGATCTGAGGCTGGGAATCCCCTCCTTGAGCCCAGCTGATGATTTCTCACACAGCCCAAGGGGCTCATGGATGTGCCCAGAGCAGCTGTGACAGAACCTGGAAGAGTATTGCAGACCAGGTTTCCTTGGTCACAGTGTAAGCATCTGTGCCAGTCTGTCTGCAGAAAGAAGAGTGGTGCACTACCAGTGTTACTTCTCAGGTATCTGTGCTCCCCTTTTTCTAGAAGTGCAATTCATACTTTTTTACTGCCCACTTCATTGTCAAAATTAAGAAGTGTGGAATAGGCCTCTTAACTATCATTTATCCTCTACTTAAATATTCCCCTCTCGGGTCTCCTTCTGCACGATCTTCGGTGTGAGATTTAACCTCTTCGAGCCACAATGTCTTCATCTGTAAAACTGACAAACTGACACAGTAGCATCTTCCTAATATGATTCTTTTCATAATCTTACCAAATATGCATAAACTATTTAAAAATCAAAGGATCTATGAAATAAACAAGCCACTTCCCTCGTCTCCACCCAAAGACTCATGGATTGCTGGATAGAGGAGGCTGAGTCTTGAGACTTTGCAGGAGAGTGCAAGACTCCTTAAATCACCCCTGTCCTGCTTCTTATGTCAACTGGAAAGCCAAAGATTCACACCGTTTCAGGTTCTGGGAAAGTTATACAACCAGAGTAAAACATGACTCTTCTCCCAAAGGTTATATTGTACTTCAAGAGAGAAAAAGCACAATATAGTTTCTCATCTGTCCTGATTAGCTTCCTTAAAGAAAGCCTCATGCCTTGTCATGTCTGACTAGTTTTGTTTTTTTCTTTTATAATAGGATGAAACTTAAAGATCACTACTAGCAACTATTTATTTTGCCCAACTATCTCAACTAATGAAAAAATGTCTAAATTTGACAGTAAAAATAATAGACTAAGTTGGGATTACTCTAGCCAGCCTGTCTGAAATCTCAATCCTTGGGGCTAAGTTTTCTTAGACTGATTCACCAGAAAGGTCTCATCATAAAGTGAGGCTTCCTTCCTTTTCTAGTAATTAACCTTTAAAAATCTTTCATTTTTCCTCTTGATTTTTCCTGCATCTAACCCGGATCTCTAAAACTTCGTTCAAAAATTTTGAAATTTTTTTTTTTCTGAGAACATGAAGGTCAATATTTTATAAAACCAGCATTAGTGCTTCATTCAAGTCTCTAAATAGGAAGACAGGCAACATTTATACCTTGGTCAGTACTCAGAACATGGGTCCTTCTTAGAGTCTTCCTTTAAAAAAAGGGATTTCAAAATTTATGCTTAACTGAAATGAAAGTTGGATGGGCTGAGTGTACAAACTGTGGAGCTTTTGAGTGCTGGGTTCTCTGATATGGAGAGTCGAGGCCTAGATCAATAGAAATTTGGAGTGTTCATAGGATCATCAAAAAGGTTTCCTTGGGAAGGAGAAGGGACAAGAGCGGAAGTGGGGGAACTAGATTACTTTTTTTTGCTCAGATCTATAATATTTTATTTGATGGCCCAGTGATGCAAACTTTCAATGCCTGTCTCTTCCCATTCCACCATTTTTAACTTTTCCTTTTTCCCCCTTTTTTTCTTCCTTTGCAGGGTGTTTCCATCTATAATGTCAACAATAATTGTGGAGGTATTGTTGCTTAGGCAGTTTTGAAGAGTCAGAAGTGGGATATAATTGAAGAGTTCATTACCAGGACCCGTTGGTCCCCTGACTACAGTAGAAGGTGAAATATTTCTCCTCACCAAAAAGCTCTAGCACAACCGTTTTCCAAGTCACCCACTTTTCACTCTTTTTTCATTTGAACCCGGATGAGCTTGTCAGCAAAATTAAAGGTATGTCATTCACATCGTGCCTGCATTGCAAAGGACTATAAACCTGCCAACCTCTTTGATGAAATAAAAGGGTTTTATTTATGATTCATGTAGGAATATGAGGTTATTTTTATTCCGTCAGTACACTAATAATCAGACAAGGGCCCAGGAAATGAGGAGCCCACTGACAGGGAAGGCTCTGATAAAGGGGAACCCTCTAGGGTGTTTGGCCCTCTTTGTAATCTTTTTTCTAGTGCAGGGTTATACGCATGGCAGAGTGTGAGCCGGCTATGAGGCTTGGCTGCAGGAACAAAGACAGTTGCAATCCAGCAGGACTTGGGATGCCATCGGATGAAGGGGGAGGAGGAGGCAGTCCCTTCCATGGAAAAAAAGTTTTTGCTCCAGCCTCAGGTTAGCAATTTGGAGCCTCCCCAGCTTCCTGTGATGTCTCCAGTTCAAAAGACAGCAGATCTTCCGGTCTGCACTCCTACTGGGTATTCTAGCCAAAGTTAAAAAAAATAATAATAATAATATAAAAAGATAAGTAAAAGAGAAAGAAAGAAAGCCAATTGGCCAGGTTCCCTCCACAATTATTAACCATTTGTTCCTGCCACCCAATGTCCTTGGTTAAGGTGATCTGACTTAAAGGCAAACAAATGTGGCTGGGTATATTTCAAAGGACACCCTTGCCTTGTTATTTCAAATACTCCCATAATTTGGGGCCCCTTTCATCTTTGTTCCTGCTCTAGGAAGTACTTGGAAGTTATTTTAATTCAAGTTGGGGGTAAATTCTCATTCCTACCCATTACTCCCATTGAGATGACCTCAAGCAATTATGAATGAAAAGTTATCACAGCATGAACTGGGCAGCATTAAGGCTTGTGATTTGTTCAACAGTGACATCTTGGGAGAGAAACACAAAGACATGCAATCTACTGAGGATGAAGGGCAAGGAAGTTCACTGGAGGAAGGAAAATAATTTTATTCAATAAGCTGTGAGTAAAATGAGATGCTTTTTAAGAAAAGTTAAGTAAGTAAAAAGTGCATTTAAAATGGTGTTATAAATTCAGATGGAGCAGTGGTTATCAGAGAGGTCCTGCTGAAGGATTTGTATTTATGACAGTATCAGTGAGTGTTACCTGCATGTGTAATATTTATGTGCACACATCTGTGGATCTCCCTAGAGAAGGCACCATGGCAAGGGAATAGGTTTGAAAAGTGGGAGTCCTGGCTGATCCTTCTGAGCTGAGGGTTCAGTTCCCAGTGTTTGCCATCCTCAGTCTGTAAAAAAGGGTGTTTTTCCAAGGGTTTTTGCACCATTGACTGAAACATGCGTTGAGTGACACTTAAACATTCATACAGGGTAGCCTGATCCCTGGAGGTGGCGTCTGCAGTAGTAAGGCCCTTGGCCGGACCATGAAGTCCTGACTCTCATGTGCTGGTGATGTGGCACCCCAGGATTCGTCTGCTTGAGCATGTGGGCCAAATGGTTAAATTTTACCCGCCACTGTGTACTACCAAAAACATAGCAGAAAAATGTCTTACTTGGAAACTATGGTCAAAATCATTCATTCTCTTAAGAAAGCCAAAAAAAAAAATTTTTTTTTTTTCAGTTGTCAACGTATAATCTACTAAGTTTGAGAGTCATAGCGTGTTTGGAAGTGCCATTTTCTGGAAGCCTGGTGATCCTTAATTCTAGTCCCATCAAAGTTAAACTTCGATGTGGTGTTAGCAAGTGGCCTAATATCTGCTGGCCTCAGTTTCATCATATCTAGAATGAGATTCTCCTAGTCTGTTGCTTGACTGCTTTAGTGGCAAATAGGTGTGAGTGCTCCGGAAAGGATAAAGCTTGACCCAGAATCAAGCTGTTTTAAGTGTGAAATTCTACATTAAAAATGGGCTTTTGAAAAAAGAATGTGTGCCAAACAATATCTTAGAGCTGGTTTCTCATCTTAGGTAGGAGCTGCTATTCTTTTGCTACTTCATGAATGGGGAAGGACTGGGGATTATGGGGACCAGAGAGCCAGTTATTGTGTTATGTTTGGCATCCACTCAGAGGGCCATTAGAGAAATAAATAGCCCAGTGTTTGCCATCAGGACAAAGTGAGAGAAGTCCTGGGTCCAAAACCAGTTTTACAATGATCTTGTCTATAGGATCCAGAAATTTCAAGGTTTTATGTATTTTTTATTCAAACTGCCCCCAGTGAGGAGACCTTCATCCAGTTAGAGGCTGCAAACTGACCAAAAAAGATATAAAAGAACTCTTTGGAAATTATAGCATCTCTGCAGTTCCAAATACTGATTTTAAATGTGGCCTCTTTCACCATGACTGAGAAAAGCCAGGGCTGTAAGAAGAAGTGACCCTGCATCTTTATTCCCACAGTGAAGAAGCAGCCTCTTATGGCTACTCTAGCACCAGGAGATGGGTCAGGTAACAGTACCACCAGCCCCAGATTTCAGCCTCATGGAGCTGTGAAGTTCATTATCCTCCTGTTATCAGCAGAGAGGTTTACAGCTGAAGCCATGAGAGAGATCCGTGTGAAACATGAGCAGGGAGAGAGGCACTGCGTCTCACCATTAATAAGCCCTCTTCTGGGATCCAGCATTAGTGAGATTCAGCGGATCATGGAGCACAGGGGTATCATTTTTACATGATTACTCTAAATTCTTAAACCAGAGGCTTAAGAGAGAGGCTTCTCACAAAAGCAGCTGTGGGAATTGTTGAATGATTGGTACAACACTTGCACTGGGTTAAACCATTCAGGTAGCGCCACTTGGGCTCACAAGCAGGTATTAAGCTACCTGCTTTCCAAGGGAAGAGGAAAGGGAGAAGGAAATGAAGGGACATCATGAGGCAGAGGGAAAGATTTTCTCACTCTTTCAGCTATGGGCTGTACTCATTACAACTGTCTGCAGCCCTGCTCTTCCCCCTTGCACTCCTGGGAGATTTGCTTGGCTTTTCTCCATTTAGTAATTTGGATTATCTGTCTTTTGGACACTAAGGCCACTGCTTGTCTTTAAAGAGGACTGAACTTGTCCTCATAAGCTCTCTTCTGCCAAAGTAGGAAATCTAGTTAGTACAATTGGTTCAGAGAACCAGTAGCTGTTTTCTGCCCAAATATGCTTCCATTTTCTGAAATAACATTTGTTTGTTTTCTGTCATTTTTTGACTTGAAATTCCAGAGACTCTTATACTCTATCTAGAAGGTCTCTTGGAAGGTAATGTACCTAAGTATGTCAAGGTGAGACAACACGGCCTGCCAGTCCGTGAATCAAGTAAAGTTGGGTTCCTTAGCTTGGAACAGGGACTACCTGCCTCTATTCAAAATTGTCCAACATTCAAGGGAATTTTCTCAAGGAGAAAGTTGATTCATCCTTCTCCTAAGTCTCTCAACATGGTAAAAACTCAGAGGATGGATCGAAGTCTTAGTACACCTTTAGCTTTTGAACTCTAAAGTTGCATCTCTCATCTGATTCCAAGTAAATAAGGGTATTATTTGCAGAGTCTATTTTGTCCTTAATCATACCAGATTTCGTATTTTTTTCTTATTGTTTCAAGGCTAATGATTTTCTCCACATTGAGAAAATCCTCATTAAGAGAAGGACCATACTCCACTGTATACTCCACTTGAGCAACCAGGCTCCTAGCACAGCCCTGGGCAACTTTAAAACCGACACCAATGGAAATGCAATCTGGCATTTTTCAGGCTCCCGATATTTATTTGAAAACTGTTTTTGAAGTGTTTAATTCTATATGAGATCTAGAACTATACTGTTATAAACTGAATTGTGTCCCCACAAAATTCATGGATTGATGTTACAACTGCCAACATGACTAAAGTTACAGACAGAACCATGGAGGAGCTGATTAAGGTTAGATGAGGTCGTAAGGGCCGGGTCCTAACCCCATAGGTCTGGTGTCCTTACAGGAGGAGGAAGGAATACCAGAGATCTCTTGTTTGCTGCGCGCGCTCACACACACACACACACACACACACACATACACACACACACACACACCCACACACCCACACCCACACACATACACAGAAATGGGATGGAACTAGAACAGGTAAATGAGATCTTAATAGTAAATCACACTGGGTCTCTTCTATTATCTTTTCCTCTGTTTGCTGGTTTGTCTGACATACAACAACTTTTGGGAGCCTATGGACCTGCATAGGAGCTGGTGCCAGAGAACTCCCACCTACAGTAGTATTTTGTTTCTCACAGACCATGTATATGTATATCTCTTTGTCAAAACTTTCTCCTCATAAAAACTAGAGGAAATAATAACTATTAGGACAATAAACTGTCAGTACAGAAAATACAGTTAATTTTCCACATCAAGAAAAATTTCAGATGAGTCAATGATCTAAGTGTAAGTATAAAATACAAAATACTGGAAGAAAAGTTAAGAAAATATTCATATAATTTTGAAATAGTTGAGATCTATCCACATGTAAAATTAAAGATGGAAATTCTGAAAGAACATTTTGATGCATTTTTAACCTTATAAAGGTCTGTATTATCTGTATAACAATAAAATGAAATCAGTTAAAATATCATAAAGTTTTTTAAATGTCAGGGGACATATTTGTAAATATTTACTCAACATAGTAGTAACATATTAAATATATGTGGAATTGTGAAGTAAACAAAGTATAATATAAAATATATTCAACAAAATGTTAGGTGTTAACATGAAGAGTTCTTTCTAGTTAGTAAAAAAAATGTCAAACATTGTAATATAGTGGGCAAAGAATCTGAATAAGTAACTCATAAAGTCAAACCTGAAATGCCAAATATACAGTAAAAAAAAAGTTTTGTTCTTTCTACACTTCAAATAACTGCATATGAAGACAATAAAAATAGTTTTCTATATCACAGCATATGGGAATAGTTTTTTTTTTAATTATAACTTCCAGATTGGCAAGGGTGTGTTTCCTCACTTTTATAAAAGTGCTGTCGATGGGGGTAAATCAAGAAACATTTCTTGGGGATATTTGGCAATTTATCAAAGCCTTAAGATCTATTACCCTTTGACTTGACAATTTTGCTAAAAATTTGTCCTTTAGAAAATAATTGAACAACTCGGCATAGGGACAGAAATGATTTGTTTATATGGCTACAAGCATTGGGGAGAAATGTAAATATTTAACACTAGGGGACTGGGTGAATCATATATATATATATATATATATATGTGTGTGTGTGCGTGTGTGTATGTGTGAGAATAGCTATTAAAATAATGATAATATATCAACATTCTAAGACATTAATGATATATTGAAAAGGGAACAATCTATAAAGATATCTACACATACAGTGTATCATATATGTGTGTGGGGGGGGTGTTTATTATGTGTTTGAGAATTTTCAAAGAATGTCCACCAGAAGTTTACAGTTTAACATAAATCATTTGAGTTTAGATTATGCCATTTAATTTAAATTTTGTTTCATCTAAAAATTTCTCAAAAAGTCTGTTTCTTGCAGAAAAGTAACAATGAAGAAGGTGGAATAAAAGAGCAGAGGTTATAATTGGAGAAACAATTTTTAGAAATGCAAGCGTTGTGAGACCTTTTACTATATTGTTTCTCCTGGTGTTTCTTAAAGGGTGGCCTGAGCATCACCACAGAAGAATTGTTCTAAGGCTTTGTTACAGTGCAGATTCCAGAGCTCTACTTGAATCTATTAAATCTCAATATCTGGGACAGGGTCCAGGAATTTACCAATTTAACAAGTTCCCAGGTACTTTTGTGGGGTATTATTATGCTGGCTGAGAACAGTTGGCTGTAGAAATTACCTAGACTCTTACTCCAGGCTACTGAATGGTGGTAAGTGGTACAGAGTAACTATCATCCACTAAGTACCTTCCTCATCGGTGCAGTGACTACTGGGTGTTCATTAAAGTTGCCAAGGAACACAGCTCAGGCATCTTGAACACAAGGAGAAAGGCCTCCCCCTCTATCTGACTCTTCTCTTTTTCTCCCCTAGAATTTCTATGATTCCTAGGCTGTAGAAATTCCCCTGGTCTCTATATCTCTTTGCCCATAGTGAATGCCCCCAGGCACTCTCAGCGGACCGTAAAGTAGACTTATTCTTTGGAAATGAGCTCTAAAAGTTGGAAAGCAAGAGCTCAATTAGAAATTTGCCAAGGAGGCAACATTGGTGTAGAGTGAAAAGAAAGGCGGCCAATAAACCGAAACTCATATAAGACTGAGGTTAGGTTGGAGTAGAGTGAAAAAGGAGAAAGGGTTCTTTTTAAAGCAGCCAGTTTTCCAGAGGTGAGAGACGCCAAGCCTAAATTTTCCATAAGTTTAAGCACAAGCCCAGCATCTGTCAGCTATCCAGATTCTGATGATCAAATGATACCCAAAGAGTGTGGTTGCTCCCAAATGCCACAGTAAGTACGTCGTGCCACATCTGGCATTTAATAGCTTTCCTAAATTACCAGCAGGTGGTGCAAGAGTCTCCAAGTCAGTGAACTTCCCCTTTGCCTGGCTTCTGCTCTGCAGAGTTTCTGTCAATAGCCTTCCCCTCCTTTCAGTGAGCGCCTCTCATAATCCTTACATGGCTCCTCTGTACTTGAATAATCACAAGGGAACAGGAAGCATCTTTAAAACGCATTTTGTACCTTTTAAAATGTGTTAAATATAAATGTAGAATCAAAGAAACATGCATTAATTATAGAACTGTGTAAAGGAAAAGGAAAAAAGAATCCCATTACTAGCATACCCAGCAGAAACACAAGCTTCCTCCTGTTGGCAAAGGAGGATTGGAGAAATTTAGCAGAAACCTTTAGGATTTAATGCCCTCTACCACCCACTAAGAAGATTATGAATATGGATTTGGGAAGAATGGTTGTTGTAGTGAAGGATTAAGTGAGCCCAGAGGGGGAAAAAAAAAACCAAATAAATGAAGGGATATAAAGTTGGCTAGTGTCTTAATTGCATCCATAGCTTCACTGGTTACATAGGAAGTGAGATAGAATTTCCAAATGGGAATTCTTAAAACCATTTTTTGGAGTATTTCAGATGAAGGAAAACTGGAAAAAGTCTGGTCTAAGAAAGTACCAGGAAGTCAGAGGGAAGTTGAACAGGACCTCACATCTCAGGCTAAGGAGACAAAAAGGTAAAGGCAAAAAGGACTGAGGTCTGAGTTTGCTTGAAGTGGAATGGCAAACTCCATTCTCTAATTGAGAATATAACTGGCAAATTGAGAAAGGGTGAGTCTCAGACAGCTGTAGCAGGGAGCACAGTCAAAAAAAAAAAAGCAATAGGAACTTTAAATGTTCACATATCACATGCAAGAATTTAGAGCTGGAAATAGATTGCATCTTCTTATTGTTGCTATTCATAAATTCGAATTCAGATGTAGAGACAGGTTGCATCATCAAATAGACATGAGATTAATGCAGTGGTATTTGCATATCTCTAATAAAAATTGAAAATGACATCATAGTCTCGCTCAAACAAAACTCTAAAGGAAAAAGAAAAAATGTGATAGAATCAAGAGTCAGAAGAGTAGTGCAGGATAAATGAATCTCTTTTTCTAGATATCTTTCCACATTCCAGGGACATTTTCATAGATCCTTGCCAGGGCCACCTTATTGTTTTTTGAACTACTTAGTACTCTACAGAACCAACCTATGGAAACCATGAGGATGATTTGGGTATGGAGGGTGACTTTAACAACCTGTTCAAAATTCATGCATCATCATGTGAAGGCCACAAATGTAAAGTCCCTCACTCACAGTGAAAAACTAGATGTTACTCTAAAAACAGTGATAAAAAGGTATATACCATGTACAAATATAGGGTGAGGGAAGTCATGAAATCAAGCCTATGGCTCTCACAGCTGTGAAAATCGTATTACAAACATAAATTTGTTCTAAAATTGAAGACAGAAATGTGGTTTGCTGTTTGAAATTAAGACTTGCTGTGACAATTCAGGATTTGTTCCTTGTCACTAAAGATGACTGGGGGAACATAATGAAGTAAAGTGTGCTACTTGATAGGTAGGTGCAGGTGATATATGACAGCTAATGAGAAAATAGAACATGTAATTGCAAAATGTACTACCTTGGTTACTGAGAATTATATCACCATCCATAATGCTAGGACCAAGAGTATACATCAACAATTAGTCCTCCAACAAGTGTTAATTGAAGATAAATAGAGTGAGGGAGGTAGAAACATATGCTAAGAGAAACATTAGGCAGAAGCAAAGATGAAAGACTAGTTTTCTCTATAACACAATTTCATTGTCCTAACTTCTCTGTTTAAGAATCTGTCTAGAGTTTCTTCTGACATCTTACCTTTTTGTCTTGGATGAAAAAGTATTTCTTCTCTTCACAAGACTGAATACTTGAGAATATCTGTCTTGCCTGGCACACATCAGTACCTAACAGATTATATATTGTACTCATTTTATGTTCTAACTCTTTCCACTAGAATGTAATCTATGAGGAAAGAAATTTTACCTACTGTTTTCCTCTACTTATGTCTCTAGTGCTGGAAACAGTGTGGGTCTCATAATAGGTGCTCAGTAAATAATTTTTCATGGTTTTAGTATATTTTTGGATCTTTAGCTCTGCTCTCTCCTAGAGATTCATCTAGGAATTTATATCATAAAAATAAGAATCCTTCCTCAAAGCTACTCTACTAACTCTTTTTTTTTCTGCCACACACTCAAAGCATTCTCTTGATGAGAATCTTCATTCTTGCTGCTTAAACCTGTTTTATCCACTACACCAAACTCACAGAGCTTTCTCACATCTGAGACCCAAGTTCCAGGGGGCCTTTTTATAGCCAATACCCTATGCAACTTCTCAGCCATACTTAGCCTGATGATTACTCCTTTCCTCTTGAAGTTTCCTTTCTCTCTTCTTTTTAATGGTTTTGTATTATCTTGTTTCTGTTCCTATTTCTCCAAAGGATTTATATGTTATCTATTGTTGTCTAAAAACTCACACCTGAACTTAACAGACTAAAACAACAACACATATTATTTCATAGTGCCTGTGGGTTAGCAAATCAGGCAAGATTTAATTGGATCATCTGCTGCATGATCTTGTCTTTGTAAGACTGCAGTCAGGTATTAGCCCAGGACCTGTGGTGTCACCTAAATACTTGACTGGGGAAGAATTTCCTTCCAAGCTCACTCACATCGCTGTTGGCAGGATTGTTTCCTTGGGGACCACTGGAAAATGGTCCTAGTCTTTCTAGCTGTTGACTGGAGACAGCCTGTGTTCCTCACCAGTACCCTCTCCATCAAGACCATGAAGAGACAGGGACAGAGAATGGCAGAGCAGTGGAAGACGCAGCCTCGTAGGATCTCTCATCGGAGATGACATTCCATCTGTTTGGCTGTATCTTGTTTATTAGAAACAAGCCATTATGTCCAGTTTAGATAGAAAAGAAGGAAATTAAAACCAGGAGACAGAGATTATCAGAAGCCTTTAAAAATCTTGACTGCCACAGTCACCTTTATTTACTCCCTTTCTTTTCTTCTAAATCTTTGAATGGGTACCTCAAAGCTTCTGTCCTCTGTTCTCTTCTCTGTAAATATTTCTTTTTGTATCTGGGAAATACTTTTAAAGCTTAGGTTTCATAATTATCCATGTAATGATTCTTAACGTGCAACCTCAGTCACAAACCAGTTTCCCAAGACTTCATGTCCAATCCCTTTCAACTCAGATGTTCACTAGTCACCTAAAATTCAGTTTAAAGAAAACCAAATGCATTACATTTATTTTTACTTATATTCAGATAGTATTATCCTTCAACCACATTCCTGGGGTTCTTTTTTAACATACATATATATATATATACTTTTTAATATATATATATATCATAGTCTTTTACTTAAAAAAAGACTTTTTTGAGGTATGATTGACATGGAAAAAAGTACATCTCTAATACATATAATTTAATAAGTTCAAGGATAAATGTAAAACAACGAAATCAACACCAACTCAAGGCTATAACCATATATGCCTTAATTGTTAAAAGCACTTTTAAATGTTTCCACCCTGTACTCTATGTCCAGTCAGTCCCCAAAACATATCTGTACTTCCTGCCTTACATCCCTCTCTACACTTTCACCCTGGTTCAGTGTACAATGAGTTCATGGCTGGATTTTCATGATAATCATGTGGTGCTTTCCAAACTTCTGCTGACAAAATGTTCTCTAAGAAAGAAACTGTCCTCACACATTACTTTATGTTGCTACCATCAAGTATTTATGTTTTAACAACTGTAGCTTTTGAAGACTTTGTGACATAATTTCAGACCTACAGAACAGTTGAAAGAATTTTACAAAGAATTCCTATGCAATCTTCATCCAGATTCTCAAACATTAATGTTCTATAAATTTTCTTTTATCATTCTATCCATATGCATGCCTTACAGTTTTTTTTCTACATTTTACATGTCCTTCTATTCACTTCTAAATGGAAGAAAATGTCAAGGGTTTATGTAGTTTGGGCCCATGCTTAATTTCAAGAGGTATCCTATGATGAACTGATCTGGTTTCTGTTTTCTTAACAATCCTTGAACATTTCTTATTTTTATAACATTTTATGCTACTTCCTTGACAGGGGATGCCTTACCTATGCCAATTTCTTTCTTATTTTTTAATGTCTAGCTCAAGATGTCATGTTTTTATGAAACTTGGAAGCCACAGTGATATCTCCCATCTCTGACTTTCTATAATATTTTGTTTTCATGACATCTGCTTTTTTTGTGATTTTATATATACATATATATCTCACATATATTATTTTGTAATCTTATTTATAACCACTGTCACATTTAACTTCATATTCTTGACATTCTTGAGTAGATTTTATTCATTTAGACCTGCTTTAAGAAAAAAAAAGGAAGAAAAAGATTTAAAAAAATGGAATGTATTTTCTTGGAATTAAGGTATATAATCAACTCAGAACAAGGTCATATGAAATCACCCTAAGGGTAACAGATGGCCTACATGACTGGACTGTACTCTGAAGATACTAACAGATACAAAGGAAAATATGTCACTCTGAATGGAAGCTGGCCAGTGAATCTGAGGAACAATAGCTGTCCATATCTAAATAAACACTGGCTAGTGTGTGTGGGTATGGATCTAAGGTCTCAGGTCCGAAGGATATTGTAACAGCTTAGTACATGCTGAACACTTTGCTGAGAGTTTCTTGTTCTGGCCTGATTGACTCCCCATCTTACCTGTATAAAAAGAGCTTCTATTCTGCCCCCATTAAAGAGGAAAAAAACAAAGAAAGTTGTATCAATTTATTAATAGTCTTCCAGTGCTTGGAGGTACAACAAGGAAATGGCTTAATTTTTTCAAACAATTTTCAAGGGTAGCAGATATTTCCATGATATATCAGTCAGCCTCTGAAACTTTCTAGTTACTCTTAGTTACCAAAATTATCCAGTCTAGTCTGATACACCAGTCTCATACCAGATTCAAGTCTACCCCTTTCACATTATATGTATATATTTAATGATTTATATCTGTGTGTTTGTAGGGGCAGGTTTCAGAACAGAGAGAGTGTTTTCTCCTTTTGTATTATATCTTCTTCTCTTTCTTCTAAATCCTTCCTCTTCTAGTACTGGGAACAAAGAAACGGGATCTTTTTATTAACTTTCCACCATTTTGAACTTCAGTTTTTGGTATGAATTTATGCAAGTCCTTAACTCACTTCTTATCGTGCATGTGTTGTAATAAATATAAACCAGCCCAGCAAAGAGTTCAAGAACCTAGCCATATTACAAACCCTCCATCAAGTCTTAGACTGACCTCTGAGAGGTATGTACTCAGGATATACACAAAGAAACATACCAAGGCTTTGAAATCTTAGCCATCCATCCATAATGGAAAGAAAGGAAATATTCAGTCTGAACCTAACTGGTGGACTGCTTGATCAAATAAAATCTCAAGTTCACCAGAAGGTTTTAATAGCATCCAGAGTCTCACAATACAGTATTCAAAATGTCCAGGATATAACCCCAAATTACTAGAAAAGTAAAGAACCAAAATAATATGACAGATTCTTGAAGGAAATATAATAAGACTGAAAGGAAGCAATATATTTAAACCAATAATTATTGGAGAAAACTTGGAGGTTAGTACTCTTGTTTTAATTATCCACAAATAAGTATATTAAAGATGAGCAGAGATATATAAGGTCCAAGCAACACTATCAAATAACTCGATGTAATTAGGTTTATTGAACACTACACCTAGCAAGCGCAGAATATACCTTTTTTAAATGCACATTAAAAAATCACCTAGATCAAATAGAAGTCTTATAATGTCATGAAAACCTAAAAATATTTCACTACAATTTCTGTTTAAGAATAGAAATAATGCAATTTCAGCAAAATAGAAATCAAAACAAAAAATGTTTTTGGAAAATGTGAAAATAATTAGAAATTACCACATTTCTAAATAACCACAGATTAAGGGCAAAGTGTGAAGTAGATGATAAAATATTTCAAACTAGTTGAAAATGATTAAGATGAAGCTAAATTTGTGGGATGTTGCTAAAACAGTGTCTAGAGAAAAAAGCGTGGCATTCAATGCTCGTATTAGAAAGAATAAACTCAAATTCATGATCTAAGTATTCATCTTATGAAGCTAGAAAAAAACATAACAAATTATAGAAGCAGAAGAGAAATAGTAAACCTAAGAATAAGATAATAAAATCCTTTCATTTTGAGACAGGATCTTGCTAAGTTGCTCAGGATGGTATCTAATGGGCCAATTTCCTGAGGGTTGCAAGGTGTGGCCATTCTGTCCAGATTTTTATATATTTTGTGGAATGTACACCTAAGCATTTTAAACTACAATTTTTAAACCAACAATAACTTAATTTTAGTTTTTCTGCTTTCTAAAAATGGAGATGCATTTCTTAACAATATAAAAATAATTTTCTACTGTTCCTTCCCTTTGGAGAGATCAAAAGGCAAAGAAATAAATTGTGAATCAAGATTTGACAATTCTCTGTTTATAAGAGCACATTAACAGTGGCAAAACCAGAAATAATGACTTGATATCTATAAAAGTCTTTTGAAACTAGACAGTTTAGAAGAATAGTTCTTCACAACTGGGCCACAGAAAAAAGTCCTCCAAAGAGAACTTAGACAAAAATCCTCAAAATCAAAAGGGAGAGGTTATGTGAAGTTGATTGCGCATGACCACAGATACTTCTTATTTCAGTATGCACAACATTCAGCAGCATGACACTGACATGCCTCAAATCCACCAGGGGAATCTGTTTCTTTACCTCTTTGAATGTGGGTTAGCCTTGCGACTGACTTTGCCCAATAGAATGTGATAGAAATGACTTTGTGCAAGTTTTGGAGCCTGGTACTTCAGAGACCATGGGCTTATACATTCACTCTGTTGGAGAATTATTGTCAGACTACCACAGAATAAAATCTATCTTGCTCATTAGGGGATAGGAGGCCATCTAGGGGAGAATGGGGATGCCCCAGGAAATAGGCAGCACTTAAATGCAAACAAGATCTTTTTAGAAATGCAAGGCTAACCAGGCCTATAGCTAAATGCAGTGACATCAGTGAATCTAGGTTGCGCGTGAAGGGGAGTCATCCAGCTAACCCATTTGTTGTAAGGCACAATAAACTGTTATTATTTCAATGTACTAAGATTTGGGGTTACTTGTTATGCAGCACAAGAGCTGATAGAGCACCATAAAACAGAAATATTTATGTTCTGAGGTTTAAAAATCATGCAAGTGCCCACTTGTGAACTCTGAAGCCCTGTTCCCTAAGCTCTGAGGCCTTATGATTGAACACAATTTGGATAATTGCAGAGAAGAAAGGAAAGTGTTCCAGACAGCTGGAACAGCATGAGCACAGAGTAGGGACAGGACAAAAAGTCACGATGAGCTCTTCCTTCATGAATTTTTCTTCTCAAAAGAAATAGTCCTGTGTTTCTCTCTAAATGTTCTATGAATTTCCTCTATTTGGGGTATATTTAATGTGTGTATCTAGAATAGTAGAATTAGATTGTAAGTTCTGAAGGGTCAGGGAAATAAAAAGGACATCAATATTTAATGAGCATTTTGTATGTAGTACTATGAACTTGACATTGGTTAATCTCATTTAATCATCAAAACATTTCCATGATATAGAGATTTTCCCTCACTTTACAAAGGAAGCAACAAAAGAACAGGACAATTAAGCAACTTTCCCAATTTCACCAAGCTAGTAATTGCTATTGCTTTACTTGTTAGTCTTCCCAAATCTATACACATTTTCATGACTACCTACTACGTCCCAAATTCTATCATATAAATCTCACTATCAGCAGTGTTTAATTTATTTCTTGGAATACCATAGTTACTCAAAAGTATCTCTCTGATGAAATTTAGAAGAAATCTTACATGACAGAAAATTCATTAATCTTTGACTCTAGTGATATTAACAAGTAAATAGTTCTTTGTGCCCAGCTCACTTCCATTATGTGTGCATTAATTCATAACTCAATCATTGATCCATTTAACAAATGGTCCCAGGTATCTCTTAGGAACCAACTTTCTAGACCCCAGGAGCATAGTGGTGAAGGGGTATACACACATACACACACATGCACACACACACAGATCCACACACACACTCACGCTCGAGATTCTCTGACTTCTGGGTTTCAATCACTGGTGTCTTCCTCAAAGATACTGTGGGTGGTGGTATAAACTCTTCATATCACCAAGTAACGTGGTTTCTCACCCACTTGTTTCTATTTCTTCCTGGTCTTCTGACAAAACAATGGGGATAAATAATATATTCTAATTTCTTTGATCATCATGAATGAATAATAATGAGTGCCCCTCCCAAAGGGGGAGCAACATTTACTAACAAATCCTGGTTTATATTTAAGGGTTATAATGGTTAGAACAAATATTTGCTCTTGGTGAGCAACTCTAATCACAATGATTAAAAATACTAAAAGTTAAATTATTCTATAACATTTCTAAGCCCCTAGAACATAAGCTTAACTGAAATGTGCATCAAAAGTGGTAAGTTTTCTGAGAAGTCAGGCCACAGTCTCCTGAAGTTTTTATGGCAAGTTTGTTAAAAGTTGGAGAGTGTCATTTATACCCAGCTGTTTCTAAGGTTCACAACTTCCACCTCCAATACGTTGTCTGAGATTCTTGGCTAAAAGAGCTGTTTGTTTCTTTATTTAGCCAAAACTAGCACAGCTCTGCTTAGAAGAGGGACAAGCTGGAATTTTCAAGTCTCTGCTTTGTCACATAGGCAATTGCCAACTTGTCACAGGTATACAGCACTAGAAAAAAGGGAAGGAGGCAGTCGTGGGCTGATGCGGACCTAGATGGTGTGACTCCATCCACAATGTCCCCTACTTTTCCTGCATGTGTTAGAGAAATCTACTATTTGTGATGGGCAGGGATGGGAGATGTAGCCTCACTTGTACTTTAAAAGACATTTCCAGTCAGCAATTAGAAGCAGAGCTGTTGACAGAAAGCTGCTTGCTATTAAGTTGCAAAGAAAAGGATGGCAAGGATAACTTGAAAAAGAAATAAATCAAAAGTGGTGAGCTTTCTGAGAAGTGCAGAATGAAACTGAGAGATTCTTGTTAATTTTAAAAGCTGATGAGTTGGTCTCACTTCTTTGCTAAGTCTCTTGATTTTTGTTCTCAGAAAGCTTGAATACCTGACCCTCAATGAAGGGGAAAGGCCACGTCTCAGCTTACCGACAGGTGGGCAAGTGGCTGAACAGGTATGGGCATTTCTGGTTCAGGTCAGCTCTCTATGGGACTTAATTGAATAGTATCACCTTCTACTTTTTCCCCTCTTCCCCCTCATTGATCAAGCTGCTTTTGAGAAAAGTGATACTTTGCATATCTGGCTAAGTACTGTTAACAGCCTCTGCCTGCGGTTTGTTAAAATTAAAAAAAAAAATAAAGTGTGATCTTGCTGGAGAAGTAATTTGCTTCTCTCCAACCAATGATGGCTTGTACTTTATGCAAATTGGTATCTAGGGACAACAAATCCCATTTAATACATATGCATAGTTCATAAAAAAAACGACGTGAGAGAAAAAGGAAAAAAAAAGATAAAGCAACGAGTCAGCAAAAGAACAGGTTCCGAGGAAATTTATTGTCCCAAATTGGACATTTGTAACAGATGATGTGAACAAGTGTTAACTTTGTTTTCAGCAGCTCTTCACGTACATTCACTAGACATCACACAGATTATGTTTTAAGGATCTGAACTGTAATAAAAAAAAAGTGTCTATGGGCTTTAGAGTGCTGTGTTCCATATGGTTAGGGAAGTACAGAGTTATTGCGACAAGCATCTTGTGAAGCTCATTACGCGCGGTGGTGTTAGATGCGGATTGCCGTGCATAGCTATAGGGTACGTACATGACATCCCACAGTCAGCAGATAGCAACTGGAAATGAAAGATATGAAGGCACAGAGTACAGCTTCAGGGAACATGTTAGACAAAACATCTGCTGGTATCAGAACACTGCATTATCAGATCATTGTGGCCATGAATTTTTTATAAAGACACTTTTTTCCCCCAAACTGCAACTTTGAAAGTGACATTTTGTGAAGAAAGTTTTTGATGGAAGTGTGATGTCAGGATGAAGTCCAGTGTAGTGATCCATAGTGGAGGCAGCCCAAGAAAACTCCTTTCATAAAATGTGGCAAGGTCCACTAGCAAAATCCATGCTGTGGAATATGCACATGGAAGGGCATCAGCAAGAAAGTTTTCTTAGCTAAAGACATGACTGAGATTCTTCGGCCATTTTTTACCACTCAATGTGTGGAGTGGTCTGCATTCTAGACATTCACTTAACACTTCCTTTCCTCATGCGGACAGAGTGTGGTCACCAGCTCTCATTAAGCAAGAGAGCCGTATTCCATCCATTCACCTCTTGTGCCCTGCTTGTTAATGGCAGCATTTCTCTTGTGTCATTTCTCCCTGAGTGCTCCTGCAAGGCATTTCTTCATTGCAGGAAAGTCATGGATGAAAAAATAGTCAAGTTCTGATACTTGGGAGTGTGTCCTGTGTTCATTAGTGCCCTGTGGTCCTTGGGAGATAGTGAGACCGTCTCAGAGAGAGGGAAGGAGTAAGGAGGGTGCTCACCTTGAGAAGAGTTAAAGGTCCTGATATTTAGGACCCATTACAGGATGTCATATATTTCATCTAGGGAGATAATAAAGTGCTTCTAAAAGCCTTATGACTTATGGAGGAATCCAGCTCTCTGAAGCCACCTTTCTATTAATGTGGTTCTAAGAAATAGGATAATTTCATTGATTCTGGCTACCCAGGACATGAGGTTGAGGGATAAACATATTTCTCATGAAAGATCTAATACAAAAGAAGAATAAAGGGGAAAAAAGAGTAGCAAAGACTAACATACAGATGGCCTTTCCTTGAAATGGATTCTGGAAAACTTAGAAGAAGTATTTTTCTCTACTATGAAACCAATATTGAAATTAACATTCTTTTCTGTAAATCACTGGATTCATCTTTCAGTCCATTACAGTAGGGACATGCTCAGTGAGCTCAGAGTGTGAGGTGGAGAAACTCTTGAGAGTCAGAATAGAGTTACTCATAGCAGTAGATATGCAGGGATGCACATACAATAATTGGCAATAGTTCCAGATATTAAAAAGCAATGTAAAAGGTACTCATGAATGGGAAAACAGCAACTGCTGAACTCTGTACAACACAATTCCAAGTTATTCTATTGTTATACACATTTTCCCTTCCTCTGCCTCTTGTTTCCTTCGTTCTTTCTTCTATTTTTAGCAAAGGCAAGGTGAGAAAGAGAGTTTCCTTTTCCTCCACAATTCCTGTTTCCTGTTGCTTTGTAGAAGACGTATAGATATAGAGAAATACCCTCTTGGAAAAGGATCCAGTCTATACTATGAACCAGCAATAGGACACAGCAAGATCTAAAAGTCCATTCATTTCATAAGCACTGCCTGAACACCAATTACTGTGAGTAATCTTTTGCCAGCAATTACCAGCGCACAATCCTTGCCAAAGGAAGATGAATAAAACTTCACTTCTGGAACCTAAGCATTGGATGGGAGGAGGGGTATTTCTTAGGAAAATTCAAAACCACAGGCAAGAAAATGCATAACCACAGCTGATAGCCATGCTATGGATACATCAGTCATAATTCACACTCTATGGGCTATCATACACACACACGTGAATTTGGTGTATGTGACAAGCACAAAGGACAGGTTTTATTTTTCCCTAGCAGAACCTACTTTAACAGCCTTCTAAGATCTTCACAAAGTTTTGAGAAATATGTACAGAATGCACATGAAAACAATATACCATCAATGAGACTCTTTAAAATGCGTGGACAACACAATGTAGATAGATTTTAGAAAATTTATCAGATATGGAGTATAAAAGAAATATATATAAGCACCAAGAAAGCAAATAAGAGACTAAAATTATGAAAAAGAGCTAAAGGTTATAAATGTCACAAAGTATATATGAAGAAAAAAACACTTAGAACTTCTAGGAATAATATATAACTCATGACATATACTTAATAGTTTAATAGCCACAATGGTAGATATTTTATGAGTTTTAAAATACCTAAAGAGAAGAAAAGAAATGTAAGTACCTAAAAAGTTAAGTCAATATTAAGGAGAATAAAGTTCTAATATATGCCTAACTACATTTTAGAAAGGAAAGAGAAAAGAGCTGAAGTAATACTTTGAAAATTTAGTAATTGAGAATTTTCTAAAATTTATTTTTGAGAGTATCAATTTTCAGATTCATTAAACTAAATGAATCATAACTAGAAAAAATAAAGACTTAGAAACATGAAACTACAGATCATAAAAAATATAAACATATTAAAGTGCCAAGAGAAAAACAAGAACTTTCAATGGTTTGATGAACTGACAGCTAACTTCTCAACAGCAACAATGAAAGAAAGTTATATCTTCAATGAGCTCAAAGAAAGTAATTGTTGACAAAGATTGCATGTTAATCAAAGTAATTTTCAAGAAAGAGGGAAAAATAATGATTTTTTGAGAAACAAAACTAATAGCTCACTATCAATAGAAAATCTTTGAAGGAACTTCTAAAAAATATAATTCACAAAGAAAGAAAGTGATTCCAGATGTTAGCTTTGAGAAACAAGAATAAATTATGAGCAAAGAAATGGTAATATGTGGATAAATATAAATAAACTTTGCCTGCATGAAATCATAGTAACATATTCTTGGTGAGGCTAAAAAACAAATAGAAAAACCAATAAAACAAGCAAAAAACAAAATTAAATGATGTGGATGTTTCATGTTAAAATAGTCTATAGCCCATGGAACATTTAGTTTAATGGTAAATATATTGATTTAGATTTGATAAATTATGTTTGCCTGCTAAAATATATAGGGTAATTATTAACATTAATATAAATAGAGTATAAAACTTTTTAATAATTAGAAAGAAAAGAATTGACAGAAAAATATGACTAAGCATGCTAAAAGGAAGCAATTAAAGAAAAGGAAAAAGAAAACATAAAACTTAGGGCAAGAAATACAAGTTGAGATGGAAGATAGAAGTCCATATAAATATGTAATTATAGTAAATGCCAATGGTCTTTATAGTCTAGTTAAAGATTAATATTGCCAAATTGGGGAGGGGGGCCATCATAGAAATGAGAAAGAGGGAGAGAGAGGATGAAGAAGAGGGATACAAGGAAATAGAGAATGAAAGAAAAATAGAGGTGGAGGGAAAAAGTAAAGACATTTAATAGATTAAAAAAGAGCAAAGATAAATCAGAAAGGTATTAATCAAAGGAAAGATCCACAGCTATACTAATACAAAAAGAGTAAATACTTTCAAAATCATTGTAAAAGATACAGTGTCATTTAATGACAGGTTTATTTTTAAACTTTTGTGTACTTAGTGATAGTTTATATTATGTAAAGTAAAAAATTGACCGAACAATTATTAAAATCAATAAAGTCATTATCATGACAGAAGGCCTTCTCACAATTAACTAATAAAGTAAGCAAAGAAAGTATATTAAAATTATAAATATCAATAATATTATGAAATAACAGCATATATTGACTAATGGAACAGTAAACAGAATATACAATATTTTCAATACATATAAGGCATTTGTGAAAACCAGCTATCCAGAACTATACAGTATGTATTAATAAGTTTTGAACTTTGCTGTTATTTTTTATCTTACAAAAATACAGTAAGTTAATACAATAGTTAAGTTAGAAGTCAATCATTCAAAATAAGTAGGAGTCAAGTGTAGTGGTGCACACCTGTAATTCTAGCACTCAAGAGTCTGAGGCAAGGGAAATCACTGTGAGTTCAAGGCCACCCTGAGCTATACAATGAGACCAAAAACATAAAAAAAAAATAATAATAAAAATAAAATAAAATAAGTAGGAAAATATATATTGAGAATGTACACATTTCCAAATATCTTTTTAGGTCAAAGTAAAAATCATTGTGCAAAATTGAAAATACTTAGGTTTCAATGAAAAAAAATACCAAAAATCAAAACTTTATATAATACTAATAACTTTTAGCTTGAGAAATTTTATTAGAAGAGAATAAATATCAAATATCTCACCACAAAATATATGTGAAATTATAAATACATTAATTAGCTTCATTTAATCATTGCACATTGTATACGTATATCAAAATATACCATCTTGCCCCATAGATTTATAGTTATAACTCGTCAATTAAGAATTAGAAAAGAAGAGGATAAAGGTTAAAAATTCATGAACACCCATATAAGCAAATTAGGAAAAGAATACCCCCCTAAATGTTGAAGAAAGAAAACAGCAATGAAATAACAGAGATAGAGAAAATCGTAACAAAAATGCCATAGCAGAGCTATTGAAAAAGATTGTTTTCTGAGAATAAAACTGTTCAAATTATCTGGCAAAACTGATCAAAGTGAGTGAGAATAAATTATTAGAAATAAATGAGCCATCATTATAGATATTGACTATTGCATGGGCAAATTCTGAAACCTTAAACTATATGATGAGAAGGATTAGAGAGAAGTGGTACAAATAATCTTACTGGGGAGTAAAAGAATGCTTATAGAATTAAGTAATGGTAAGAGAAAAAACACATGAGTAATAGAAGATAAATGAAAAAGAGGGAGAAAAAACAAGAAGTCATATAAAGTGTAAAAGTACAAGAGAAAAAAGGCAAAACATTAAAAGGGGGAAGGGGAAAATAAATAAAGAAAAAAGTTTATTTTAAAAAACATAAAAAACAAAGAATAAGGAAAAAGAAAAACTTCCCATGCCACAATAAACTGGTAAAGAAGAAAGGACTGAAAAAAAAAAACACTAGCAAAACAAAACACTAAAAATAATACACACACACACATACACACACACACACACACACACACACACAGAAACATCAATTTAAAAAAAGCAAAAAACAAAACATAAAAGCAACAACAACAAAAAGAAATTTCTCTGGGATTTCAATTGTGTGGTTTTCTTCTGAGATCTACAATTTTAGAGCAGTGTCCAAGTCACAAGACATGTCCGTGCTCACACTACAAGATAAAGAATCCACTCAGACCCCAGATAGGTGCTGGATGCAGTCACCAACAGATTGGAGTATTAGGGCAAAGGTGCCAAAGCAGTGTCTTAAATTCAGAATAATTCAGGCTTGCCATGTCTTTTAGTTTGAACCTCTCAGAGCATCTCTTTCCTGCCTGACCACAGTTCCCTGGCCTCAGCTGTCTATTGTGTCTGTCTCCCACCTAGTCACTGTGGGAATGTAACACTGGGAGCCCTGAATTGATGCTGTCCTGTGGCTACTCTGAGTCCTGGGTTCAAACAATCATTCCTTAGAACTGCATCTGACCAAGCATTATCTTCAGGGAATATGGCAGATACTTGGATTGGCGTCACTCACTCTCTGTGGCTTCTTGAAAGACTTGCTTGGAGCCAGAATACTATGCTCTCCCTGCCCTCACAACACCTGCCAATCCATTCCACTGCTGTGTTTCTCCCTGAACCCTTTGGGGATGCCCAGCTTTCAATTTGTGTTTGTAGATTCAGTCTCTGTTTTCCATGAACCATGAGCAGGGAGCTGGGGCAAAGGTGCAGATTGTCCTTTCTCTTCTCTATGTTGTGTTCTGTTTCTTCAATTTCTCTGTTGGTTTTAATTTTCTTCTCAGAACATTGCTGGTTCCCAGGTATCTACTTCTTTCTCCTTTTTGCTTCCCCAAGTTGTTATTTTCCAGTGTCTGGATTCCAAATCTTGGAGGGACTGAGTTGTTACTGCTTACCCCTCCACGATTTTTCTCAAATGGGTTAGTGTTTAAGATAGCAATTAGGTTAGGAAACAGGCTTTTCACAGGAACACTCCCCCATGTCTTTATGGCAACTTCTTCCCCTTTTAAGTCACTATTCATATTCACCTTGTCAACAAGACCTGCCCTGACCACCATATTTAAAATGCCCAATCCTGCTCTTCTTTTATTTTTTTCTATAATACTTAACATATTTCAAATACCATATCATTTACTTATTGCTTATGTATTTTATTTACTGTCTGTCTCTCATGAAATTAAGTTTAATGAAGACAAGGATCTTCACCTATTTTACTCACCAAAGCAACTAGTATGCATGCATGAAGTACCTGTTGCTTACATAAATGTATTAAAACAATAAATTTGCCTGCAAATTAGTTGAAGTAAAGTCCCCAATGTAGAGAGAGAGAAAGAGAGAGACAGAGAGAGACATCTTTAGAATAGGAATGACCAGAAAAGCTTCCCAGCCATGTTGTTTATCATAAAGATGCAAATTAAAATCACAAAGAGACATTATATACCCATCACAATGGTACAAATTAAAATTTGACAATATTAATTATAGGCAACTCACATACTCTAAACTGTTCTTCAAAACAGTTGCAACACTTGATATTCCCACCAGCAATGCAGGAAGGTTTCAATTCTCCACATCCTCACCCATCTTTGTTATTGCTTGTCATTTTGATTACAGACATTTTGGTGATATGAAATCATGTCTCATTATGATTTTGATTTCCTAGCTCCCTTATGGCTGAGACAGTGGGCATCTTTTCATATGCTTATTGAAAATCTGTAAATCATCTTTGGAGAAATGTTTATTTAAATTCTTTGCCCATTTTTCAATTGGATTATTTGTATTTGAAATATTGACTTGTAAAAATCCTTTATATATTCTGGATCCTTTATATATTTCTTTAATCAGATATACCATATGTAAATATTTCCTTAAAATATATACTTTATTTTAACACTTTATTGAAGATGATTTTTTGATGTAAAATATTCTTAATGTTGAGGAAATTCCACTTGCCAAGCTTCTCTTTTAGCAGTTGTGCTTTTAGTAACCTATGGAAGAAATCTAGTACATAGTTCCTCATATTTTCTTCTAATATCTTTATAGTTTTAGCTCTTCTACTTAGCTCTATGATCCTCTTTGTATCCATTTTGGTGTATGGTATGATGTAGGGATCCAAATTCATTCTTTGAATGTAGATATTCATTTGTTTCAGAAGAATTTTTGTTGCAATTTGTTTATATTAGAGTATTCAGAAAAAATATTGGGATAAGTGAGGAGAAAAGAGAATCATCTTACTTATAAAACAAAAGTCAGGGACTACATGTCAATATTATAGGACAATAGATATGATCTGATGATCCAGAAATAGATTTCTTTGTTTATATTTTTTCAAAATCCGCAAAGCACTTACACAGGAAGGGTTATCTCATAATGTAATTTTAAAAAATATCTCACAATATGTTTATACAATAGAGTATTCTATAGCTATTAAGAAAATAAAAGTATTTATACATGCACAAGAATTGAAAGTCTCCAAATACATTCAGTGATAAAAGAAAGTTGCACTGAAGTGTTTATATGTTGTAAATATTTGTGTGAAAAAAATATAATACAAATACATGCAAGTGGAAGATTTCTTAAAATCTATACTCATAAATGATATATAAGAAATTAGCAACATACTTGTCCAAGATAAAATGGTGAAAGGATGGGGAGTGCGAGAGAAGGAAATTGACTTTTCATTTCTTGCCACTTAATATTTTGTGAATTTTGAACAGTGCATACACCTTACTTATTTAATGCTTAAATTTAATAAAAAATGGCTTAACCTTACTAGATTTTAATAGGAGACATCTTCCTCAAATTTTCTCTGTGATATTGATTATACAACTCTAAAATAATTCCAATAAAATAATGACTATATGATTCAAAAGAAGTTGCCAATTCAAATTCTCTGAATATTTTAACCCTGTGACTAGAACTTCAAAATATTCAAGGAAAAACTTACCTTGACTTTCAAGGGAAGCATAATTATCCTTTATTTGTTTTTTATATATTCTAAGTTTCTCATAGAAGATATGTTAACTTGTGTATTTGATTTATTTCACTCAACATTATGGTCTCTAGGTGCATACACTTACCTACAAGTGCCTTAAATTTATCCTTTAAGGCAGAGTAGTATTCTACTCTGTATAAATGCCAATTTTCTTTATCCATTCATCTGTTGATAGATATATGGGCTATTTCCAAAATTTAGCTATGCTGTTATAAGTATGACTATACAAATATCAGTGTAATATGATGACTTTAACTATTTTGGGAAGATTCCTAAAAGGGAAATAACTGGGTCAAATGGAATCCCTAGTTTTAGTTTTTTGAGAAATCTCCATAGTATTTGCATTCATTTACGTTCCCACCAACACTACAGAAGTTTCTTTTTTCCTGCACCCTCACCAGCATTTGTTATTATTTGATTTCTTGATGACAGCCATTCTTTGTAGAGTAAGATGGTATCTCAATGTTGTTTTAACCTTCATTCTCCATTGCTCAGTAATGTTGAACATTTTTTCATGTACTTATTGGCCATCTTAAAAGTGTATTTTATTTTTTACTCTATAAAAATAAAGATAAAAGGTAGATGGGAACGTAGCATGCTTGGCTGTAAAAGGACAGTTGTGCCTGTTTTAGATATTCTTATGTCTTGTCAACAATTTAGTCCAAAGTCCTAAAATATTTACATAGCTCAACAGGCACATAACAACAAATGGCTAATTCCTTCCAACTGGCAGCCTGACCTTCTCCACTGCAGAATTCTGTGTCTTAGTCTTCCTAGTTTTAAAGAACCAAGAAAATCACAACTAATGTTATCTGTTGGTAAATTCTAGGGAACAAAGAGAGGTTCTCTTTACATCTGTATTCACTCCACTGCTAAGTCTCTCCATCAGCAGGCTGTGATTGATGATGTCACCAAAACAAAGGGAAGCATTTAGTCTAATAAGCCAACTTGAAGAGACATTGAAAGGTTGGAATTATGCATGGCAGAAGACAATTATGCAAGCTAAATGATTCTTTAATTAATAATGAGATCCATCACACTCTAAAGAGAAAGACTCAAAGGATACAAAGCTTTGTGATTTACTCTGTGTGGGTCCATATGTGCCTGCAGTGTATATATTTTAGGATAGAAATGATACACCCACAGTGTGGGTGCCACAGCATCTGAAACTATGTGCTTGTTGTCTGAGCTCATGACTCATTCATACAGTGGGTAGGTGAATGTCTAGAAAGTATGAATTGTTTCCTCAGAGATAGAATGCATTACCTGGTTCCTGAAAACATATGGTTTTATTATTAGAAAAAACCGAATTTCATTAATTTATAATTTATGTTCCTCTAGTTTTCAAAATATAAGTAGTTGCTGTATATTGGTTTGATTTAATTTTTTAAACATTAAATCAAACTATAGAAGTACATAAATTTGCATTACATAAGACTATACCCATATATCAATATTAATGTAAATGCATAAAGTAACTACATGTTTCCTAGTTTCTGAATGAACAACTGCTTCTAACAAAGTATAGTTGATTCAAAATTTTAGGTATTTTAGAACAATAGTGGCTTTTAAACTGTGTTCTATGGAACCAACCCTATGTACTCAGTGGGACTCCCCCTTTTTGCCTTCTACCTTTTCATGGAAAGGCCAGGTAAATAAGGAGATGTAGGTACAATCCAAAGAGTAGAAACTTTATTGAGGGTGGGGGAGTTCATATTAGGCTTAGTTCTATGGATAAAAGTTTTAAACTACCATTTAAGAATATCTGAAAGAAAACTGAAGTTAGTTTCTAACTTCATAATACCTGCAAAAAAAGTTCCACATGAAAATAGAAAACTTACACTATGGAGTAATGAGAAAAGAATTTCTGAAGAATTTTAAAACATATATATATATATTTTATATATAAAACATATATATAAAATATATATAAAATATATATATACTAGAGAAAATATGTAAACTTCTACATGTTATAAAATGACTTATTAAAAGAACATTAAAAAATAGCATACTGGGAAGAAGTATTTGTAACATTCTCATTTATAAAAGACAACCAATTATTAACCATAGTAAATATAGGGCTCTGAAATATATATTAATACATACTCATTGGAGTCTTTTGAGATGTGAAACATACATAGACAGCAAGTAGCAAGTTTTAAAACAGCAAAGGATATTAACAAGTAACTCATCAAAGAAGTGATTAGCCAGTCTAAAATGTTAAACTCACTGGCAATCAGGTGAAATATAAATTTGCCTAGTTTATCACCTATCAGACTGACAAAAATATAAAACCAGCCCACTGATGTCAAGTGTTCACGAGATTGTGGCAAAACAAGCAGCATTTAAATTCTGTCGATTTAGGAGTTTTAACATCCTTTTTTGGAGGACAAAATGACAATATCTTTCAGCTTTTGAAATATGCACTGGCACTTATTCAGCAATTCCATTTCTACTAATATATCTTTAAGATACTGCTACATGTCATTCATTTCCTTATTTATTTACTTGTTCATTTGTTTATAGGAATTTTACTACATACCAGTAAATACCTTCAACTGGTGAAGTGTAATTCCTCTCCTCTCAGCTGTTGGCCAGACTTTGTGATTTACTTTTAACTGAGAAAATGTGTTGGTAGGTTATGCTGGGAGACTTCCCAGGTGGTATCACAGAAAGGAGCGTTTCTACCTGGATCCTGCTTTTTTTGGTTGCTCGTGTTTAGAATGTC
Organism: Heterocephalus glaber; assembly: GCF_000247695.1. The sequence goes on along the minus strand of NW_004624833.1, from coordinate 2,563,341 downwards.
AGCAGCCATGGCATGAAAACACTCAAGAAATCCATGCTGAGGCAGAACTGAGACCTCCACTAACAACCAGACCAACCTACTGACTGTATGAGCAGAACGCCTTCAGACCTGGACCCATCTTTTTTTTTTTTACCGGGGATCGAACTCAGGTCCTTGAGCTTGCGCAGCAGGCGGCGAAACCACTGAGCTAAAGCCCCCGCCTCTGGACCCATCTTTGATAACTTCCAACATCTGAAGTGCACTCACATGACAACAGATGAGAGGCTTCAAGCCAGATCCAGAAGCTAAGCTGCTGCTAAAATTTTGACCAATGGAAACTATGAGATGCTAAAGGTTTATCATGCTTTGAAGCTACTTTTAGTTTAATTTGTTATTGCTAAGTAGAGATCTGGTGCAAAACATGTTGTTGTAGTATTATTTTTAATGGTCAAAAATTAGAAACAATTTAAATTTCCATCAAGAAAGGTATAGTGTAAATTATCATTAATCCACATAGTAAAACTTTATGCAACCATTAAATTAACAAAATATTCTATAGCAAAAAATTTTTCAGGAAATATTAAAAAATGACATCATCAAAGAAAACAAGTTGTATGATTTTTTTTTCAGAGCTAGAGATGAAACTCAGGACCTTGTATATGTAGGCAAGTACTCTAGAAATGAGCTACACTCTAGCCCTGGGTTATATTAATTTTTATATTAAAACATATTTGGATGTTTATATATATAATTTACTTGTATACCTACATAGAGGTGTTTATATTTACATGCGCATATGCTTTTAGAAACTTTTATAATAGAGGATTGGACTGAAAGAACTAAACAGCCAACTTTCACTTCAGGCATTTATGAGTTTCTGGAATTTTTTATTTTTACATATGCTTTATACACACATATTTACTTTTATAATTTTATTTCTAAAAACATGAACTAATGAAAAATATATGAAATAGTATATTTTCAAGAGCTTTCATTGCTGATATTAGTTAAGTGCTGAGAAGTACAAGAAAAAAATAAGGGGTAAAAGTTAAAGTGCTTTAAATTATCTAGCTTTATGGCTATAAATAACAAGTGAAATGATTGTTACAGTTGTGATTCATGGTTAGGTAATTTTATATCATTCTATGGCTATAGCCCACCTGTCTGTCAAATTGGACAGTGCATCTGGAGAGGTGACTAGGAAGAAACAAAGAAAGCTTAACCCAAATACACTCAGTACTGGACAAAGTCCAGAACTCACACCAGATAGCAGATGAGTTGAATATCAATAATGACATCTTCATGTACAAAGGACAGCACATTAAAGAAAGGTTGAAATAGATGTCTACCTGTGGGAGCCATTGATTGGATTTAATGCTAGGGCTTTTATCCCATTATGATGTATGTAATATGCTGAGAGTTGTAGAAAAAATAATACATGGGCTGTCCCAAGAACAGTAGGTCAAAAGGAGTGGATAACAATATTTTAATACAAAAGAAAAATTGATTAGCCCATAGTGATTATTAGGTAAGATTTTAAAAGGCAATATTACAACAAGCAGAAAGCATCCTTGAAGAATTCCCATCGCTTAATGCACACCATCCAAATAAATCTCAAGTAAAAAGGATGATGACTCCAGTGACCAAGACAAATTTTAATTGGGATTACAAATACTAGTTGGCAAAATCTGGCTGAAAACCTTCTTGAGAATATTAATGTCTCTCAAAGTTTTCTTAAGAGGAGTTCCAAAAAAAGTATTTAATTTCATTTTATAGATTTTCCTTATTTAAATGTTCTTGTCTCTGGTGTAGGGATATTATAAATGGAATTAACTACATTACTAATGCTTTTAATCTGATTTTACTGGTGCCTAGGGCTGATGACTAGGAATCAGCATGTATGCAGTTAAAAGAAAAATACAGTTATATAGAAACTAAATTACATGTCCAAATAAACACATTATCCTTGTGCTTTATTTATTATCCTAACCAGCCAAAGCATAGGTCCCTGAGTGCAAGTCTTTAAACTACAAGGCAGTTAATCTGGCTCTTGGAATCAAAAACTCACCCTTGATGAAAGAACTGGCAAGAAGAGCCCACAATGTTATGACGTATTCTTTCATTTATAACTCCTGGATTTTAGGACTGGAACTAGACATTTGTGGGGCTCTGCATGCATTTTTGTAAGCTATTCATATGCTAAAAGTAATTGAGAGCTTTTTAGCTCATTCAGATCTATTGCTGAGCAATCAATTGGATTGCTGCACAGTCGATCTGATTTGGCTACTGAGACAAGAGAAGAATCAGCACTCACTTGAGTCCTGTTGGCTGGAATTCCTCCGATGAGGTCAGGCCTTTGGACCTACTAGTAGATAAGGTAAGAAATGATACAGCGTATGGGCTCAGAAGTTTATATGAAACATGAAAGGGTGGGGGTGATGCAGTTCAAAACATCAGAAGTGTTTCCAAGAGTCCCCAGTGGACTTTTGCCTCAACTTACATTAGCTTATATTTCCCTTGAAATGTTTCCAAATCCTGTGCTACATCAATAGGAATTCAACAAACCATAAAAGGATGTTTCTTTTTCCCACTATTTATCAAATCTGCCGCAAACACTTGACACCTACTGAAAACCTGCCCTTACCACCTCTACATTGGAGAGTCAGGTCTCCTTTGTCTTCTAGCCTCTGATTACAATTACTTTCTGATCTATTTAGTGGGAAACAAATCATTTTTTAGCCATTACTTCTCTTGTGATTTTAGATTAGTATTTAAATTACTTGTATCATTTAACTTTTTACATCCTTTATTGTCTAACTACACAGGAAGCTTTAGGTATGTTTTATCATATTTTCTTTTTTTTCTTTCCCTTCTTTTTATGAGGCCTTTCACAGCATCATATATGTAGGAAATCTCCATATATATTTGTGGTTTTGCAGTTTGAAATCTGTAGTACAACCTGACTACTAGAAACTTCATAACTTAGTTGGAACAGGACAAATATGTACAACACACCCCCAAAAGTTTTACCGCCAATCACACAGGCAAAGGAAAGGGAAGTATCTCTAATGAAGAACAAGAATATTTTCATAATACAATTTCACTTCCCAATATCCATGCAATGTGACAGATATTGCTGTGATTTCTATGTTGTAGTTGAGGAAACCAGAACCGAGATTGGGAAACAATTTGCTTGAAGTCATATGGATTTCTAGGTCAGTTGAGTCCTGTCCTCTGGTCCAGATCAACAGTAAACAACATTAAAGAGACTGCATTCAGGTGCCACAAAGCAAGAGAACTGCTAAGGAAACATGGACTGATGCAAACATATGGAAATAGTTGGTAAATTGGAAAGACTTCCTAGATGAGGGATCATGGAAAGAAGAAAAACAAAGAATGCAGCCCTGAGAAGCAGTAGATCCAGTAAGTGGTGCAAGATAATAAAGAAAAGAAAAAGCTTTTGCCATTAAGGCTGTAGAAATATTAACAGTTGGTATCCAATCTCCTCATATTTTCTATCTAGCCAAACAGCAATAAAGGTATGTGGAAAAACATATATATTAAATTACTAGGTGTCAGATTTCTGATTTGATAACAGTTGCTGTAAAAATAACAGTTATTATTACTCTTCATTTATCTAGCTTCTAGAGTGTACACAGCACAGTATAATAAGTAGAATTTATCAGAAGAGGGACAAGATTTGTGCCCGAAGGGCTTTGCCGAGTACGAGCTCCAGTGGAAAACTGTGACATCCAAGAATCAGGGCAACGCAATCATGGAGACCTTCTTCCTCTGTCTCCCACCCTGGCTGCGGGTACTGTGCGTGGTCCTATTGCGGGTGGCGCTTTTCTTTTGTGGGATGCTAAGGAAAGAGAGTTTAAAATCTGTCTTAATATCTAGAGAAAAGCTAACTGAAATCTTTTCTAGTATTATATGCCTCACATCACTGCACGTGAAAAGAGAAAGCAATTTTACTTGAAGATCCCGTTCCTGGTCTTTGGAGGAGTGGAGGGTGTTCAATCAAGAGCCGATGAGACCCGCCTACTGGGAACAAGAGCAGATGAACGACGTTTTCCCTCAGGGTTCCCAGAAATACAAGTACAGGCTCAGAAAACTTCAATGTATAAATTACAGTTTTCACCTAAGCTAGAAAATACAGACACACAAATGCCCACACATTCAGAATCTATTCAAAGGATGGCAGTTAAGCAAACTAAAAAATAGAAACAGAAACTAGCTTTACTTAAATCAGAGTAACTTCACTTGAATCAGTCCTAGCTTATTCACTTTTAGCCTGAGTGCAAGTTTAATAAATATGGGCTTAGAGTTTCCTCACTGCAGTTGTTAGCAGCGGCACATGAGAATTATGGAAAGAAACATGACAAGAGACCTGGATGGCAAGGGGAGGAGACAGAAACACTGAAAAATATACCTAGAATTGGGGTGGGGTGGGGTTTTGAGGACGCAAAGTAGGGAACCCTAGAAGCTCAGCAGTCCCTGAGGACTGACTTAATTTTGCATAGGATTGTAACCCAGAACTCAGATAGTATTTATTTCAGCTGTTATATTTAAAAATTGATTTTCTGCACATACACAAACCAAAAACAAATGAGCAAATAAAAAAAAAACTCCAAAAAAACCCAAATACAGAAACCAATCACTCTGTTTGAAAGACAAAAGTAAACTACAGTAATTGGAATAAAGAATTTAAGAATAGAGATGTCATGATGCAGAATAAAAGCAGCAAGTAAAATTTAGATGTAAGTTTAATTAACTGCTATTAATTATTATGAAGATTTAAAACAAATGTTAAAGAGAACTTGCAATGAAATGCAACATGATAATTGGAAAAAAACCAGTATTTCAAAGACATTTTGAGGTAAGAGAGGTCAGGCAGAAACTAAATCATTTTAAAGCTCATTTACCATTTGAATAAATATTTATTGAGCCCTTATTTTGTATCAGAGATTATAGTAGTTGTCAGGATCTAGTACAAAATAATATAAAACAGATTCATATCCCCATATCATCCTAACATGTATGGTAGAAAATAAACAAGGACATAAACATAAAATATAATATCTGGTTGTGATACAGTCAATGTAGAATAGGGGCAGTTTCCATACCATAGTGTAGTGGTTATCACATTCACCACACACTTGAAAGGTCCCGGGTTTGAAACCAGGTGGAAACACATGTACCTTTGTTCTCTTCCATTTAGGGTCTGGGGATGTAGCTCAGTGGCATATCACCTGCGTGAGAAGGACAAGGTCCTAAGTTTGAGCCCAGGAGCCAAAAAGGGGGAAGAGAAGGAGGAGGAGGAGGGGAAGGGGGAGAGGGGAAGG
>NW_004624833.1:2541734-2557917 GCF_000247695.1 Heterocephalus glaber | reverse complement strand
GGGAGAGGGGGAGGGGGAGGGGGAGGAAGCAGTGGTCATCCAGAAGAAAAGCCTGCCGAGGCTGTGAGGAGGCATTGAGTTAGGCATGTTTTAGGAATAGTGAGAAGCAGAAAGACAGAAGGACAGAAGGTAAATGATTCTGAAGATGTAGAGTATTCCAGAGGAATAAGAACTACTGGGTATAGGAAATGATGGAAAGACAGAAATGAGAGATTTTAGGTAGTCTCTCCACTGATCCCTTCCACTCCTCTATCACCTTGACCTCAGATACTGGGCAAGTTTTAGAGCTGAATTTTGATGGGGAAAATTGGAAAAGAGGGAGATGTGTCAGGAAGATGAGGGGTGGGGTCCTACAGAATGATTCTGTCAGAGATATGGAAAGAGGTAGGGCTGAAAATTCACTCAAGGGATCTATCAGAGGACAGAAGGCACAGAAAGCCAGGGCACCAGCTGGAAGAGCTCAGGAGACATGTAATCCAGGATACAAGAGATCCAAAGACTGTTACCTTTTAGAAATTAACTGGGAAGGAGTATGTGAAGGAGAAAAAAGGAGCACAAGAATCCAAGAGAAGCCACAGAGATGTACAATTCTGGAACTGAGAAAAACCAAAACCAAAACATATTTCCAGAAATACTGGTCACAAGAAGTTACCTGAGAGTTTTAATAAATCCAATGAGCACTGAGGATGTTCATCAGTTGCAAAAATCTGTTGGTCATTGGTAACCTAGAGGTGGACAGCAAGAGATGAATTTTAACTCCTTGATAATGACAGAGGAAGGCTGTACAAAGTTTAAAGCAAACTTTTAGTGTAAGAAATACACTGTAGAGAGATCACTTGCACCTCAGCCCTCTTTGATTTCTGGTATATCACACCCTTGGATATCCCGCGGTGTGGAGCCCAGTGGCAACCATCCCTCTTTGTTATAATGATTCACACACGGGAGACAAAGGAGCCCCTGACTGAGAGGAGGACTGATCCCAACAATTAATTTGAAGAGAGAGAAAAATTAAGAAGCCAACAATGGTGCTACTGAATCCAGTGAAAGTCAGGCATAGTTAGAGACGGGGAGAGTAGGGACCTTTGGTAGTCCAACAAGGAGATGCATAGCTTACAGAAAACTAATTCTAATGCATAAATGCTTTCATTCTGCTTTTTTTTGTATTTGTGTTTAGATTTTTTTCTATATCAAGCAAAATCAAATTTGCAGTTTGAAATTTTGTAAAATAAAGGAGAAAAGTGATACCATGCTTGTAGAGCAAGGTAGGGTGTGGGACAGCTACTGCACAAGGAATAATATATTTCCTCTGCAATTTTAAAATTTTGATATAATTGCTCATTCAGAGAAAACCTAATCATCAGTATCATCCCTTTTCTTCCTCATGCTACCTATATCTTACTGTATGTGATGGTAGAATTGATCTATGGTAACATTCCTTTTTGATTTTTAAATACACCAGGAAGGAAGAAAAGAAAAATTCCATTGTGATAGTGCAGCAGCCAAGATTTAAAGGTTGCACTGGACTTACAATTGAAATGCAAATCACTCTTTGCAAACAGCCTCCCACTGAGGCCCAAATTTTTACAGATCAGGTTCTGCCATCCTGATGAGGAATCATTGAACAGCATTTCCCAGGATTCACAAATTAGTTACCGTCTAAGGTATCATTTTCTACGTTATAATTGTAACTTACCAAAGGGAAACTTTGTCACAAAAGACAGTATCCTGTGCTTCCATTATTTTTCCAGCTGCATGCTACTAAGGATTCTTTCACACACAATAAAAATACACACATCACGACCTCCCTCTCTGAAACACACACTCCTTGAATATAAACATTTTGAGAATATTGGTGTGCTTTTCTTCCCCTTCTTTTTTAGATGTGCAGGTGGTAAAATACTGGTTGCCATGAACTGCAGACAATAAATAAAAATTACCAGCTTCTCATGGCTGCCTGATAGAAATGTGCCAGCTTGGGAAGCTGATTCTCCAGGCAGATGATTCTTTGGGCAAGAAGTCTGTGGCTAGGAAGATCTACATGCTGAGCACTCCTGGCTGGGCTGGCTAGGCTTGTGGAGCTCTGGTGACTTTAGTAGCCCCAAGCAAGAGAATAAGACCCTTAGAGCTTTGAAAGTTCACCTAGTCTTCTTCAAATCAGAAAAAGTGGAGAACTAAGACAAGCAGTATTATACATGGGCAGAGAAAACAAACAAAAAGGTTGAGAGCTTAAAAGCTAAAGGGGGGAGAAGAAAGAAGAAAGTCAGTAAGAGGGCTGTGATGTTGGGAAATCACCAGCTAAGACCCTTCAACTTGGTCTTGTTCCAGACCTTTGTAAATCATCTGCTAGTACAGTGCTTGTGGACATCCCTCTCCTCACATGCAAAGTTTCTGGATCAGTTTCTTAAAATGAAGTCTGAGAATGCCATGACAGAAGTACACAGGGAGTTTGTTTTATGAGGGGTTTTGGGGGATTCATCTCCAGACATTCTGATTTATTATATCCAAGACAGATGCTAAGACTCTGTATTTTTAACAGCCACCCTCTCCCCAGATATACTGGGCCTGTGATGAGACACATTTAGAATCCCAGCACCCTGAGATGCTGACACAGGAGGATCCAGAGTTCAACATGTTGGGCAACTTAGCAATTCAGAGCAAGATCCTGTCTCAAAATTTAAAAAAAAAAATTAAAAAGAAGACTGAAGATGTAGCTCATTGTAGAGGTTCTGAGTTCAATCCTCACTATTACCCCCCAAAATGTGTCCCGCAGTCCCCCAGTTGATTTTTAAAAATAGATTTAATTTTTTTAGAGTAGGTTTTAGAACACAAGAAAATTAAACAGAAGCTACAGAGATTTTCCCCTATACCCTCTGCCCCCACACATGCCGTGTCTCCCCCGCTATCAACATCTCCCCACCGGAGTGGTACAGTTGTTACACATGCAACTGTTGAGCCTGTGTTGACCTATTGTGACCCTTCCAGTCCATAGTTAATATTATGGTTTTCTCTGGTGTTTCATATTTTTGAGGTTTGCACAAGTTTATAGTGACATGCATCCACCACTACAATATCATTCAGAATAGTTTTACTCCCTAAAAATCCTCTGTGCTCTACTTATTCACTACATTCCACCTCCAACACCTGCAGTCACTGATCTTTTTACCATCTTTCTTAGTTTTGCCTGTGCAGGCATCATACTGTAGTTAGCATCATATTCTATGTAGCTTTTTCAAACTGGCTTCTTTCACTTAGTAATGTGAATTTCAGCTGCCTCTATGCCTTCTTGTGGCTGGAGAGCTCAATTCCTTTTAACATTGAATAATATTCCTTGATCTAAATGTGCCATAGTTTGTTTATTCATCTCTAGAAAATTTTTATCCATACTAAAGTTTGAGAACCACTTCAGCAAATGAACTAATTGTCTTCCAGACTTGAGTTTTGATAAATCTACAGGTTAGTCAAATATACCACTATGAAGAAAAAATATCTTTCTGTCTATCTATCTATCTATCTATCTATCTATCTATCTATCTATCTATCATTTATCTATATCTGGAGAAACAGAAAATTACTGTCTAAAGAGATTACTATCTAAGTATAGATAGATGCTTCTAGAAATCCCTCCTCTCACGTATTTATTCAAAGTTTCTATAAATGTGCTGAAGTCCTAGATGTCACAATCCACATCCTCCTAGTGAAGGGAAAGAGATGATTCTTATAGCTGCAGTCTTCTTTCTGCCACAGCAGGAGAGAGATCTGAGCAAGAGAAGTGTGCAAGGAGAGATGTGATTCTGCCTTCAGTCCTTGCAATGAGGGAGGAGGGTAAACGGAGGAACAAGGTCATGATGACCCTTTGATTGCTCCAGCTTCCTTGGTGACATAAGAGGCAGAGAAGTATGTTGTGAAAAGAGTAGGAGTTGAGAATATTACAGAAAACTGGTGGTTGAATTCTTATTGATGAGAAAGGATGTGGAATCTAAGTGAAATGAAGAAAACTGTGGGGATTTGAATGGTGGTGTCCTTGGACCCCCAAATTCATAAATTGAAACTTAATGGCCAATGCAATAGCAGTAAAATGTGAAACCTTTAGGAAATGATTAGATCAAGAGGACAGAGGCCTCATGGATGGGATTGGTGCCCTCATAAAAGAGTAGTGAGGGAATTTGCTTGCCCTCCCCACTGTGTGAATGAAAATCACCATCCATGAACAATGGGCCCTCACTAAACACTGTATCCACAGGCAGATAGATTATGGACTTCTTCCTAGCCTACAAAACTCTAGGAAATAAATTTCAGTTGTTTATGAGCTACCCAGTTTGTGGTATTTTTATATACCAGTCTGAATAGACTAACACAGAGCCTGAGGAATTTTATTAGTCATGATCAGGAGAATTGTGAGATTGTTCAGATAGATATCCAATTCTTTTAAAATTGGAGAGACTGGATGTTTTTCATATCTTCATTTGTTATATAAAATTTTTATTCATGGAAAATTGTCTATATACTTATTCACATTTTATTTGACAGTCTTATTTATATTAACTCTTTATGTACTTCAAATAATTTTCTCTATTTTGTGTTCATCTTTAATTTTTCCAATGTTTTTATTTGTATGTACCCAAATCAATTAAGCTTTCCCTTTATCAAAGTTAAAAAGTATATATTGTTAAAGAAACCCAAATATTCCCAAGATTTTCCTTTTTCACACTGTAATATTTCCTATTATTTTTTCTTTTGTGGTATCAATCTCATCCTTTTTTTCCCCTTTAAATGGGTACTGAACTTTCAGTTATTCACAAGTTAGGGAAGCTAGCATAACATGCATAGGTATAGTACTACTAATAATTCCTTAGTGACTATAGCAAATAGCTCCTTTCTCCCTGTAAAACATTAATTTAAATAAACTATTCAAAGTATCAGCTTATAATGATAACATTTACTTTCTTTGGCAAAAAAAAAATGGTTTCTTTTAGTGACTTTGCTTTAATGGGCCTTAGTTTCCATATCTATAGATTTTAGTCAATTTTATGTCACTATAACAAAATACTCAAGGCCAGGAAACTTACAAACAAAAGAAGTTTATTTAGCTTCCTGTTCTGGAGTTTAAGGGCATGGCATTGGCATTGGCTCATCTCTAGTGAGGACCTTATGGCAAACATGACAAACAGCAGAACCACATGTGAAAGGAAAAGGTATATGACAAGATAGGAAACCAAAAGAATTGAGAAGTCAGGCTCATTCTTATAGCAACTCTTCTCACAAGAACTAACTTAGGGTCTCATGAGTAATATCTTAATCACTTCTAAGGGCAGTGTCCCCAGTGACCTAGGGTCTCTTACTAGGATCCACCTCTTCAAGGTTCTACCACATTTTAACAATGCCACCCTGGGGAACTAATTTCCAACAAGGAACCCATGGGGCCCGAACCACATCTAAACCATGCTATCTATGATATAAGACATTTCTTTTAGGGGACTGTCAAAGAGGTTCTCAACTTTGAGATTGAGTTTGTTTATGAATGAAGTGAACATCAATCATTGTGCTCACTGAAAATAGAAGCCTACCTATTTTTCCTATACCATAGCAGGGGTTAGTACTGCATTCTCCAGGTATGTCTGATCAGCAGGCAGTTTTTGTAAGATCCTTGAGCTCAGAATGGTTTTTACATTTTCAAAGAGTTGTTAAAAAATGATAACTGGAAAATTTGACAAAGATTCAGAGATCACTGGACTCAAAGTATCGAATATTTTCTACTTAGCCCTTTGTAGAATTATCTTGTTGACTTGTGCTTTAGAGTTAGCAATCACATCTTTTGTTATCATGAATACACTTCCAGAAGTACCATCAGTAAGAGCTATTATATGTGCCATGTTTCCTTTCCTCCTAGGCAAAAATTTAGAACACATTTCCCAGTCTCCTTTGCAGTCAGGATTTGCAGAATGGGATGTATATAACTTCTAGACCTTTACTAAACCCATCCTATTTCCAAGATCCATCACATTGTTTCTTTATTATAGAAAAGCCAACAGTAGACAGCCACACTTTAGGAGATGGTAGCATTGTAACATCAATGGAACCTGAATCACTGACTGTTCAGGTGGTGGACTACACACTGACAAAGAGCATTACCTTGAGCTTCATCTGATTTAAAAAACAAACTTGTGTTGGTTAGTACTGTGAAATGTTGGAATTCATTACTATAGCTGCTAGTACACAACCTAATTAATGGTCCCACTATAGTCCAGCAAGCGTATTTTTCTCTGCTTTGAGCTGAGAAACAAGAGCACCAATACTGATAGAAACAAAATTGCAACATCTTAGTGTTAGGGTACTATCAATTTAGAACAAAGATTTTGAGAGATCAAATACCTTTGTCCATTCACTGGTTCCTTTGGACTAGTTTTATAAAAGATTATTTTGATTGAAGAATGAATGTCAAACAAATGTGTTAGAATATCAAAATTATTTGCATTGAGTGTTCCTTTCTCCTACTCCAGCTCTGGTGCTAATCAGAAGTGAATAGTTTCGAGTGACTTTAAGTGCATTTCAAATAACCAGTCACAAAGTTTAGTTCTGAAGATACATGAAGAAGAAAAAGTCTTTGGATATTCAGATCAACTTGGAAAATTGCAATAATCCAAATGAATATCTAACATAGAGTGCCTGAATGACAATGTAGGAGGGTGTTCACTATTAAAGCAAAATTTCCCTACAAGGGAAGAGGTGAGAGTATGACTGAAATTAGTTATTCTGGGCTTGGATTCTTACTATACCATTTATTAGCTGAATGAATTTTTATGACCTCTATCTCTTTGTTCTCTTGTTTCATCATTTGTAAATAGGAGGAAGTAAAAATAATGATGATATCTATTACATAAGATTATACTGAAGCTTAAATGAATTATCTTTAACATAAAACACTGCCATCATATTCTAAGCATTCATTTATTGCCCTAATATGGTTGTGTTCCCCAAAGGTTTGGTTTGCGGCCCAAGACACTATTAGGAGGATGGAGAACTATTAAGAAGTGAGGTCTAGTAGGAGACCTCCCAGTCTTTGGAGGCATACCTTAACGCAGGATAATGGGAACCAAGTCTCTTCTATTTTCTCTTTTGTTTGTGGTCATGAAGTCACTGGGCTTCCTCCACTAAATGTTCTGCTATGATGTACTACTTTGCTACAGGTCCCAACAGTAGGGACAACTAAGGAAGGATCGGACTTCTAAAACCATGAGTCACAATAAACTTTTCCTCTTATTAACTACTTTATTTCAAATATTTTGTAATAGTAACAAAGAACTAACAAACATATTCTTATTATTACATGTATACAAAATAAAGGAATGAATCCAACATGTAAGGTCTAATGTTTGAAAATCTCCATGTCCTTCAGTAAAGCATTTCTATAAACAAATTCTTCATATTTTAATTTTTTATTTAGTTATCCAGTTATTTCTTCTGAGTCAAACTTTGAGATCAGGTTTGAATTATAGATATAGTTGTAACAAGTAGGATATAGAGGATGTTCTTCTTAGATATAAGAACAGGAGAAATATGTAGAATTAGGAAAGTATGGAACATATTTTGTTACATTTGTTTTTGTGGCTATCATCTTTATAGTCCTGATTTTACTTTATTTATTCATTTATTTAGTTAGTTCTATCTTTTAAAAGACTTAGAAACCAAGGGCATATTTTTGTCTTTTCTAAAGAAAAGAAGCTATGCTTTTTTTGCAAAATAACGTAAACTTTAGGTTCATATAAGATTTCTTTTTTTATTTGGATTTGGAGGAAAATAAGCAAGAAGGAAATCCATGACCAAAAGAAAAATTAGTCAATTTTGGAGAAAATCATTAAGTTGCTATTGGATTTTTATAAGTTGCTTACAAGCAAACAGCATTTCCAGTCTGGATTATCCTGAGAATCTAAGTCTTTGCACATTACTTTTTAAGTCAGTATGTCTGTGTTTCCTTTGTCAAACTTTAGACTAGTTACTCAGAGAAAAGCAGAAGGAAACTAACTGTTTTTATGCAGCACATTTTTGAAAGGCTTGTTTTATTTTCTTCAAGGAGAAGATACTTTTGTCAGAAGGCTTGTAGCTACCTTGTTTGCAGTCTCTTAAACAAGTGATAGTATATTGTGAAAAAAATATATTCAGCTACCACATGCAATATGAACACACTAGTTCCTGCTATTAATTCAGAATTCTTAGTCCATCCTGCATGTTTTATAGCCTAACATAGTGAAATAAAAGGAATTTTACATATTTTAGTTCTGTCCCTCTGCTGGCAATGGAAGTAAATCCCAAAGTATTTCAGCAAGTGCTATTAATATGCAAATAACAGAGAATACACTATTTCTAATAGACCTCCCAACTGCATGGGAGGCAACGCTGTTGGAGCAAATTAGCTTTCTGTAATTTTCATGCTTTTCACAACCTCCTGAGATTATATTTTAGATCAGAGACAATAAAAGCATATGCTGTTAGCTTAAAATGTAACTAATTTTAGACTTTGAAACAATTTTAACCTAACTTCTTTGTGGTGTTAAACAGCTATTTGCCAAGGAACTTTTATAACAGTCTATAATTTTTATAGTATTGATTTGCTATGAATGGCTCCATCTCTCTAACATGAAAACAAATGTGAGAACAGATCAGGTGTATGGGTTTCCCACCTGACTAAAAAGACAGAAGAAGGAGAGGTTCACGAGAGGCCTGGGACTATGCAGTATTAGCGCAGTTCCAAAAGATTGTAGGAAATCAGGAGAGAACATGAAATTGGCCAAATTGAATGGTCAGCACAATGGCTAGGCATCCTGGCTATAAAGATACAGTTTATTTATTTAATTCACCATATGAGGCTCATGATACCTAAATATTTAGTTGTATCAAATAGATAAAACAATATCCAAATAAACTGACAACAGTAAATCAACTGATTTTAACTATTGTAACTTACATATTACAAGTACAGGCATCATTTTTTATATGTGGGGTTTGCATTTGTGGATTTAACCAACCACAGATGAAGAATATACAGAAAAAAATTATGTCTGTACTGAACATGTACAGACCTTTTTCCTTGTCAGCATCCCTTAAATAATATGGCATAACATTTACCTTTTATAGGTATTATAATAATCTAGAGATGATTTAAGGTACACAGGAGAATGTACACAGGTTACATGGAAATACCATACCATTTTTATATAAGAGGCTGGGGCATTCATGGATTTTGATATCCATGTGGGGTGGTGGATAGTCATAGAATTAATTCCCTGTAGATATCAAGGGCTGATACATTTTGGTGAGTACTATTCCATGTCGTAGAAATTAGAAAATTCCTTTAAAAATATTCAACTATGATCCTGGCATGATAGTGCATGCCTGTAATCCCAGCACTTTGGGAGGCTGAAGCAAGACAATCACAAGTATGATCCTAGCTTGAGTAACTTAGCCATTTAGAAAGACAGCGAGACCCTGTCAAAACAAACAAGCAAACAAAAAAACAAAACAAAAACAAAATCAAAACAGTTTAGAACCAACCAAAGTCATTGATCATTTTACATACTTTGTCATGACTATATTCTTTCATTCCTCTAACAGTGACAGGAAAAATTACAATAAATAGTATTTATTTCATTGAGAGAATATGTTATTTCCATCCCCTCCTGGCCTGGATAAGCGGGGCTTTTTTTTCACTTTTTTTTTTATTATTCATTAAGTTCATTGGTACATTTTAGGTATACAATATGACATTCATCGTTGGGAATTTTGCACCTTTACATGATATTTTCTGGTTCTTATTTTTCCCCCACTCCCCTGGGCTCTCTTCACCCCCTCCACCCCTCTTTGTTTTCGTCTTTTCCTTTTCTCCTATTTTTTCCTTTCCCTTCTTTCCTTTCCCCTACACCCCCCCCCCGCCCCCATGGAGCATTTACTATTAATCAGTTTAATGTAAGTTCCTAATTTTAAAAGTCAGATGAGAATTTGAAAAGCCTAATTTACTAAACTATTTACATATTTTATTAGCTTACATAATTAGCACAGGTTCCTACTTTTAATAGTTTAGGACAAAGTTATGTATAAATACAACTGAAAGCTAAGTTTTAGCCAATTCAGCGACTACTGAAATTTACATCAAGACATCATTTAGCCAGGCACAGTACTGCACACCTATAATTCCAGCACTTGGGAGCCTGAGTCAGGAGGATGGTGAGTTCACAGCCAGTTTGGGGTACCTTGGGAGTTGAAGGCCAGCTTGGACTACATAAAGACCTTATCTCAAAGAAAAAAAAACACCAAAAGATTATTTAACATCAATAGTATATTTCTAGTCCCTCTAGGAATATATTAGTATGTTTTAATTGAAAGTAGCATCTATTTGTAGAGTAATTTAATATCACAAAAAGCCAAGAGACCTAGATACATATCCTTAGATTCCACTTCTCACTTGAAACTTCATCTTTCATTGTCTTTTCCTCTCAAAACAATCGCCTAAATCATTGTATACCAAACACATATATTTACATATCAAATAGTGATTTTTCCTATTCCCTCATACTACTGAGAAAAAACACCCTTTTCTCCATTCTTACAGTTCTTCAGTTTAATTTGAATTTATTAATTTTAACTGATCTTCTTAATTCCCTTTACTCTTTTCTCCTTATTCCTAAATCTTACCCTACCTCTTTTCCACACTGAATCTCCCAGAAATAATGAAATACAACCGTGGCCATCAACAAAGCAGGGCTTTTTGATAAAAATATTCAGATGATTTTTCAGCTTTTTATTCTCTTAAATCCATATGTGAAATTAAATTGAAGATATGAAGTAATTACATGTTTAAAGCCTAAATATCAAGTTCAAATACATAATTTTGGTTTAGAACCAAATTATCTAAAGATAATTATTCTGTATTTCCTTTTATTTCTATAAACATGCTACATCATAGTTTAAAATATATCACATGAGAAAATGTCATAAATGGAAATTACTTAAGAGGGCTTACTAAATATGTTTCTTATCCGTAAGTTCAGTAGCCAGTAACCTACCCCAGATAAAATGAGTTACAGAAAAGAAGAAAAATAAAATATAACTTTGCTATGAAGAAAAAATTTCCAAAATGGCCACCCCAGTATTTCTGGTTATGTTATGGACTAATTCCATTCAAGTTATTTTTACTAATTAATCTTGCTGTGACTTGTGAATAAACTTGTAATAAATAATTTGACCTTTTGATATAACTTGGATATACAAAGTAAAAAATTTAAATATGATAAATGCAGCTAAATAAATAATCTGTATAGACACAATAACATTTTTATTTATCTATTTTTATTTATCTATTTTTAGAGTCAAGCTGTAAAGATGTTAATTTTGAATTCAGTGATCACATTATGAAAAAGTGCTCTTCTATGTCAGTGGAAAGAGGAATTCGTGTGTGGAATTTACAAGTAAAGCAATATATTGTGGAAAGAAATTCTTTTTTATTATTGTTTTTTGGTGCTGGGTCCTCATTTATGCTAAGCACATGCCCTACCACTGAACCCCAACCACAGCCTCATAGAAGTTGGGTATTATTACGATTTTGATTAAGAATGACTCCCAAAAACCTCACACCCTCAGAGGTAGGGCTTTAGAAATGTTGTTGGTCATGGGAGTGCTATACTCACCAGTAGAATCTAGCAGCAAATTCAACTGAATGTGCTGTTAGGAGATAGGGCCTGGTTGGAGGCAGGTCACTGAGGACCTGATCTGGAGGGGTATAACATCCTCCCCAACTCCTCCTCTGCTTCCTCCCCAACAGGATGTGAGCAGCTTTCCTTCCCCAGACCCTTCCATCATGTCCTTCCTGCCTTGAAGCCAGCTGACCATGGACTGAAAGCATGGGCCAAAATAAACCTCTCTTCCTTTAAGCTGTGGTTCAGTATTGTGACAGAGTTGAGAATGTGACTAAGACAAGTTTTTTAAAAAACATGAATAATAATTTTGTGGCATAATTGAGATCTTTTAATAATAAATACATAAATTATAAAATCTAGTAAATATAATTTACATAATCATAAACTTAAGTAATTACCCTAAAATACAGCACAGATTGTATTTGGATGACACATTTCTTTGATTCCTTTCCTTCCATAATAAGTTCTCTGAAGCTCTATCCTCAGCCAATCTTTTCTCTTTTTTCTTTGATCTTGTTACCCAAGGCATAGCTCTTTTTAACCTCTTTTTGGACAATTTTCATGCTCATGTTTTTGGCTTTCTCTTACACTCTTACACTGTCTGTCTAAATTAGTCCACCCATGCATCCTTCAAAGTCCAGCTCAGACATAGGCGTATCAAGAAACCTTCAATCATGCTGCTGGATCAAATTCCTCTCTTATTTCCTCAGAAAGCTAAGGAAGGTAGAGAAGCTCAACACATTTTGTGCTTACAATGCAATACTTTCTAAGTTGTAAAATTACATTAGAAGCATCTTACTTCCTTTGAATAAACTGTCTGCTTCCTGAGAACAAGGTCTGTTGTGTGCTGAGACTAATTTCTTGCAGGTAGGAGAAACTCAAGAAATAGTTAACGCATATTACCGTATAAAATCTCTATAAGCATCAATTTCTTTTCTCACCTACTCTGTCAGATATAAGAGCTTTATATTTTGTATCTCTAGCCCCCTCCCTTTTTAAAAACAGATTTTTTTCCACTCTACATGATTAACTATGGAAACCCAGAACACATTCCAGACTCAACAGGGTTTGCACTGCCTGTGTGACCTTCAGTACATCATTGACCTCTACTTGTAAAATATTAAAGGCTTAATCTATCAACCCTTTGAGTTGTCGTGAGGATTATCCCATGCAATACACTCTGTTCAAACATGTTATGAAAGCAAGTTTTATAAACAGAGCCTGGGAGTTCTCACTGTTGCCTTTGGGGCCAGTGTTGCTTCGAGTTTTCAGTACTTGGTGTCACTGAGGACTCAAATGCCTTTCCACTGGGCAACATCTGAATGTCTTCACCTTTAGTTATTGGGCTAGCACCTTTATAAAAAAGGCTTTATGGCCTCTGTTTTTCTCATGATTTCCTTCTGGCTGACTTCAAGTCAAGGAGAACTTTTTTGGCAGCTGATGTGAAACATTCTGGTCAGACTGTTCAGGGCCTCAAGTCACAGATCTGTGTTTATTTTTCCTGAGAAAGAGCAGAGCAGGGAGGCTTGGCCTCATGACCCCTATTTGAGTAGCATAGAATAGCAGATCTCTGCATCCAGAACTAGAAAAAAATTGATTCAACTATTTTAACCAAAGGATACATAAAGATTATTAGTTTTTAATCTAAGCAAGTAAACATTGTTCTTCTAGGTATAGTACATATTTATGTACTATACATAGGAGAGATTTTATTCCAAAAAATATGTTACATTTATTAGTCAAAATCATCTTAAACACATTTCAGCTTAGATAGTCAGAACAGTTTTGTCTTTCCCTGGAACTGACCACATCTTTCCCTTATTAACACCAGAATTTCTCTTTTTAATGACATCAGAGTTGATAGAGTTGAATAAAGTTTCTTTAGTAAGTTTCTCATACTTTTTTTTTCATTTGTCTTCATAGACTAAATTTATTGTCTCTCAGTAATAGCGGAAACACCCTTTTTATGACAAAAGACAAGTCCTCTATATTAACTTCTCTAATCCCTGCCCATATGTACATTGATCGTTTTTACTGTCACAGAGCAAAGAACCACAATTTGCATATACTGACAATTTTATATGTGCTAGCATAGTAGCTAGGAACATTATATTGTCTCCTTGAATCTTTACAACTACTCTTGGGAGTAGATAACACTATGCTTATTTTAAAGATGTGAAAATTGAGTCTCTGCAAGGCCAGAAACAAAACCATTTGACAGTGACACAGTCAATGTTTGTATTCTGGGAAAGCTGAATGTAGTTCCTGTTCTTTCCATTCTGCAACTAGAGAGAATTAAATAAATGTACATAAATATAATGATACACACAAACACACACATTTATACACCCACACACTGAATGCCTCCTACTGAGGCTTTGCAACACTAATATAATCTTGGGTATCAGACAAAAACTAATCAGCCATTTCAGTGATAAGCAGAATAACAAAATACTATAAAAAAGATTTGTCACATTATAAATGGTTGTTTTGAAATATCTTAGGCACAAGTTCATATACAGAAATACTTCCGGGTCTCACAAATATAGAAGAAGACCTGGTGATCTGGAAATGCCTTCCCCCAAATACTCTGCTGATTTAATCTCACTCTTTTATATCTACAAATAACCGTGGCCCAAAATACTGTGATACTAGGAGGACATACTGGAAGATACTCCCTGGGCATCAGTGTTTAGGCTGAAGGAGTACTGAACAGGCACTTGAATAGCAATTCAAAACAGGCAATTACTATCTGCCAAAGAAGATGAAGACCCAGATCGTGTGTGTGTCCCCTGGTTTGCATTAGAATTGGCACTCATCCTGACCTGCAGCTCACACACTGATGGACTGGCTCAGGCTACTTGATTTTCCATGACTGCTGCTGGGATTGTCTCCATAGCCTATAGCAAACAAGAGCCTATAGATGGTTAAATGCTCACAGCTTCAAAGCCTTGAGGGCTAAAGAAAGAGCGAGTCTCTTCATTCTCATCCTCTTCTTTGTATTATTTGTATCATTTTATTAGTTGGTTTTCCTGCTGTTGGACACAACTTAAAGAAGGAAGGGTTTCCAAAATCTTAAAAAAGGAGAGGTTTAATTGGCTTACAGTTTCAGTCTATAATCAACTAGCTTCAAGGCAGAAGCATCATGGGAGAAGCAGGTAGCAGAACAAAACTTCTCAGTTCACGGTGGCCACGAAGCAGGCCAGAGGAACAGTGCCAGAGAGGAACAGGCAAGGGCTATATAGTACCCAAACAATTTCTCAATGACTCACACAGACACACCCAAGAGCTTGCTTTAATAGTTTGCCAGGTATTCCTTAATTCAGTGAAGTCAACATATTAGGATTAATGGTCAGGTCACAGTTGTAGCCTTCCTCTCCAGCTTTTTGGGACATTATTACTCTTCAGCAGACCATGGTAAAAAAATGTGTCCTTGTGAAAAAATGAAATTAAACAGTTGTCGGGAGTTCCTTCATAACGTAATTTGAACCAGACCTTATTAATGAGCTCAAAATATTTGCCATCCAACTGAAGTCCTGTAATTATTTAAATGTGTAAGTGAAAGCATTCTTTATACCTTCATTCACAGTCCATTTAAATCAGAAACTGAGTTTACTTGACTTACTAACTGGGCAGTAAGCACTATTTGAGCAACTTAAGAATAAATATATGTACATTATTTCTACACTAGTTGTCCTTCATAGTTGGAACTGACAATTCTGATAGAATTACTAATCACATGCCTAATTGTAACTACATAGCTAAAATTGTAGTGTGTATTTGCATGGAGATTTGCTATGTATATAGCTTATCTCATTTATTCCTTTTAACTGAAAAAACTGTGTGCTATTATTATTACTATCACTTTACTATTAAGAAAACAAGATCCACAAATTTGAATAACTCAATATGATAAAACCAAGAAGTGGAATAGCAGAGGGCTTGTACTATCTCTATGCATAGCATAAATAACAGTGATTTTTGTTTCATAATATTTATCCAAAATGGTGCATTGGCTATCATATTTGAAGAATGGTCATTTATATGAAATACAAACTCATTTTTAAAGAAAGAATGGTTATTTTGTTTAAATCTATCTGTACTTAAATTGTTGTCTTCTTCCAGGAATTTCTTAATTGAAGTAATTAAGTTACCTACTTTGGGTTTTCAATTAGTTATAGTTTGCAAATATAAGAGAAGTTTGCAGGAAAGAATGTGGAAGTAACATTCTCCAAGACATCAATTTAAAATTGTTATTCATAAACTTAATCATTTATATTTAATTTAAAATATACCACATAGTATGCATACATCAACAGAGTTTTCTTCAATTCTCACTATATTAAAAGTAGAAAGTTTAATTTAAGTATAGTTTTAGAGGCCAGGATAAAAAATGGAAAACTATAAAATATATATTTGGGCTGTATAGAGATCTCCATCTGGCATCCCAAAGGCTGATAGTAATTTTTCAATTATTTTATGCATATCTCTAGAAGTTC
>NW_004624833.1:2520484-2541634 GCF_000247695.1 Heterocephalus glaber | reverse complement strand
TTTTTTTTGGTACCAGGGATCGAACTCGGGTCCTTAGCTTGTGAGGCAGGCGCTGGAACCACTGAGCTAAATCCCCGGCCCAAAAATATATTTTTATACTTTATCCCTTGTGTATTTAGAATTGTGGATTTTCACTGATATAAGAGAGAGCTCGTGAAAACTACTTGATTATGTCATTTGGAAAGATTTTTATTGATTTTATTTCTTTCATATTATTTTACACTAGAAATATTTGTTGAATATTTCAGTATAATTAATGTGGAAATATTAGGCTACAGTACAGTGAAACTTTCTAAAAGTGTTTCATATGTTATCTGTCCAAATTTCAATGACGTATCCATAAAAGTTCACAAAAAGATAAAGATTTACAAAAGTGTCATTAACTAATGATGTAGCTCAGGACAAGGGTTGGGAAGATAGCATGCTACCTACCAGACCCATGTAGATGAATGAAATAGCACAATTAACATTTATACACATGGTGTTAAAACAAAGGATCTTTTTGGCCCAAAAGCAAAGAAGTAATTCTATCTGTCATTGATGCCTTTGAAGAAGAAATAGCTCATATCTCAGCCCTAAAATGTTTGCTGCAAGTATATTTTATTTTGACACACTCAAATTATTTCTCTCTTCCTCAATCTTTAAATGTTTCCTACAATTCAGAAAATAATAATTGTAAGAAATACAGCGATTTTGATGTCAATCCACTAATGCACTTTATCTTTGTTGTATAAGCTCAGTAAATTTAAAGATGTGGATAGAAATAGTAACCAAAAGACATCTTGGTGGGATAAGGTGATAATCATAGGTCATTTAAACCTAACTGGTTACATGTCAGTGACTCTTGCAATGAATGTTAGAGACAATCCTAACAATCCAGGAGAGATGTGATTAAAACCCTCTGTACAGATATACATGGAGAATGGAACCTTAGGACACTTAAGTGGTGTGTAAGCCATATATACCAACTGCTGGAAAAGTATGGAGTGTGACTGTATAACTTTCAATTTCAGAACTAGTGGAAAATGTTAGAATACTATTTGGTATTCAAACAATTTTCAAGAATATGTTGTTTATATGAAACAGGGGAACAGAGGGTCATATAAAAGTCTTGCTGAACTGTAAAGGGCAAGAAAAGCTAAAACATGAAAAGGATAACATAGGAGATGATAATAAAACTAAAATAACAATAGTAAAATTAAAATCTGGACTATTTCAACAAAATTAAATTAGCACGTTGAGGGCAAACTTTAAAACTTCTCCCAGAATAATAAAGAGGTAAAAAATTATGAGAGTGTTTGTTAAAAAAGACAGTCCAAATGGAAATTGACATTTGTATGTGAGAGAGATACAATATAACTGAGGCAATAATCAAGAAATATTTTAAAAGCTGTGTTTTAAACTAAGAAACATTTCACACTTAGAAACATTATAGCTACATTTTGAATTAAACTTTGAAATTCCTGTGAACATCCAAGTTGAAAAAACTGACACATAAACAAAATTAAATCTGACCTGAGAGTTCCTTTTCACCATATTGAACACCATGAGGCCTTGAGATTTAATAATCTATAGAAATCTCTGGAGAAACATTAGTGATTAAAATTTGAATAAAATGCAAAGTTTATATTATGATTTGAAAAAAGTCATTCTCAGAGATGTATTAGAGGATAAATTTAGAGTGCAGTTTCCTTTTTGAAAAAATTTCTTTAAAGACTTGTTGGAGACCTATTCCAGGCAATTGAGAGATGAATCAAGATTACAAAGTCAATGAAAGGAAATGGCACATCTAATGATTTCATTGTTGTTTGTGGTGCTGATGATCAAACACATGCTAGATAAGCGCTGTACCCCTGAGCTGTATCTTCAGCCCTGTGTAACTTTTCAAAAGTGCTACAATTCTGGACATTGAAGTTAGTATTGCAAAAATTATGTGTAAAATTTAGTTTGTGTCAGTATAACAAAATAAATATAATGTATACATCTGAAATATTTTTGAAAAAAATGCAAAATATAATAGCAATTAATGTCTAAATTTATAAATAAAAACTTTTGAGACTGAATTGAGGGTAAAATTTTACTAATTTCCTAGGGTTATAGTGGCATATAACAATTCTGTTTTTTTCTTTTACAATCATTTTTAAATACTAAAATATAGTCTTATTGAGGAAAAGTATATCAAACCATATTGACATATACACATATTTAGTTAAAACTACAGATTTTCCACTTATACCCTCTGTCATCAGAAAATATAACTCAAAATATAGTTTGCTTAGTACTTTTCAAAACTGTAAAGAGATAGGTAGACTATAAGAATATATATATATATGTATGTATTTGTGTATATATATATATATATATGTATGTATTTGTATATATATATGTATATTCACATTGATACATTTATGGAATATATATACAAAGTCTTCCAAAAAAGGTATACACAATTCAGGAAAGGAAAGCTGGTATAAATATTTTAATACTAAATTTATTGAGACATCATGACATGAATACAAGCTGCCTTTGGCCTCTTCAGTTACAAGAGGTGCTCAAAGTAGTGGCCAGGAATGATGTTCTACCTTTAATTTACCAATAAGTAAATTATTTTTTTAAACTTGGGGAGTATTTTTTAATACATTGTATGTGTGTGAAGTGTGAGAAGTAAGGTGAGCAGGAGTATGTTAATAAATTTTATCAAATCTTGTAAACTAAAGATAAAATTTAATGTCAGTAAGACAAAAGTAAAAAAAGACAGAAGTCAGAATATCACCCACTAAGATGAGCAACTTCTAATATACATGAAAAATTATTTTTTGAATACTGGGAGAATTATTTGCTCAATATTTAACACTATTCATAATGCAACCACTATTGACATGACATCATTTTAAAGTAAATTTAAATTATTAGTGTTTTTTCCAATTCTTTATTAAGTCTTGACAATTAGCAAAACAGTAAACCAGCCCCTGGTTTGTAGGGCTTGTTGCATTGCTATAGTAAAACAATCCTGCATGGCTGATTTTAAACTATTGTACTAATGTGGAATTGCTAAAATATATACAGTGGTACCTTGGTTCACAAACTTAATTGGTTCCATGATTCTGGGGGAAGGTGGCTGTGGTCGTATTTGTCACTCGATTCAGAGTTCAAGAGTGGAAGGAAAATTTTGCTGAACACATCTGTTTGTGAATCAAATTATTTGCTAACAGAATTGTTCATGAACCAAGATATTACTGTATCGTAACGTATCATTATATGGTATTTCTGTCAGTCATTGCAAATTTAAATAATATAAAGTGATGAGTTCTTATCATTTTACAGGGGAAACTATATGTTTCATATAAAAAGATTTAAGAGAGAGGGGTGAAAATGAGCTTACAAAAAATAAAGAGAAGATGTTCAAAAGATCAAGTCCTGTGAAATTCATACATTTAGCTCAATTTTGCAAACCCTAAAGAGATTATAAATTCCTTTTAAAAAGCATTCAGGTCCAGCCTGGTCACTTAATTCCTCCAAAACATGTTTTTAGGCCCCTTACCAAATTAGAAATGGTCCTGAACTGCCAAATCAAGGATTTTTTTTAATCCATTAAGCTGAAATGAACACTGCCGAACAGTCATAATATCACAAAATGGTGCAGCGTGTATATTGAGTCTGTATTTTTGTGTTCATTTTCCACATGCTGATTATGTCAAATGCAGTAAGCTATAGTTTATTTCATTAGTTCAGTAAAAGATATGTTCACAATTACTCAGCATAATTTACAGCATTTAACGAACAGTATATTTTCATAATACTCTAAATCTATTGCTTATGGCAGTAACTCAAGCAGATTAGGACTGGTGTGCTAGGCACTGTCAATTTAAAATGGTGGTGGTGATGTTTTCCTTCATTGTAACTGGCCTACATAAGAACTGATTGGCATACTATTTTTAATTGAGTACCTAATGTACAATCTTGTAAATATTTGCACTATCACTATAAAGAAGGTATTAGTGCTTTTATATAAGGTATAACTTGAACTGTATTTTTCAATAGAATCAGCCAGTCAGCCTAAAACAAATAAACAAACACATGAGTCAGTATCTGTGTATTTAACATGTTTGTATCCTTTGCCTAATTAAATTTACTACATGGAAGATTTTTGGATTTGTTTATTTTTTTAAGTGAAAGAGAACAAACTTAAGTATTTTAAAATTGATAAATACCCTATTACTACTTATGCATGACTTTTCAAACATATATATATATATATAAATGTTTGGAATATATGTATATATATGGAATATATATGTATATTTGTTTGGAATATATATGTGTGTATATATATATTCTTATAACTCAAATTTTCTGGGGACATATGATCTTCAATTAGTCACTGCTGGCAACTAGTTAGTTCCTCTGATACCCACTAATAAAAAGGAAGCAGTTGTTAAATATATTGCTGATTTATTTGCTCCTGTTGGAAGTTTTCGTGTGATTGGAATTGTCCAACATGGAATCAGAAACCAACATTTATTATGTTTTTTGAAAAGCTTATATTATGAAAATTGCCCTATGGTCTCGAATTTCAATAGTTGATACTTCCTTAGAGTTAAAAAATGACCAGAATATTCTTGAACATTGTTTAAACCTCTTTAGTGATCTGCATTTGACCAATTTGTGTTTTGTTTTCATGTTCTTTTCTGTACATCAGTATATCAGTTGTTTTATCCAACAAAACCTACTCTCTATATACAACATCAGATACTGATGTTATAGTTGTATCTCTAGATCTTTCATGTTTCTTGAATTAAACTTGACAAAGCAAATGATGAAGGAAATTAGACTTCAACAAAATGACAAATATGAATGGAGTGTTCCAAGATGATAAAATTGATCAAGATCACTTTGGTATTGTCTTTCTTCACTAAGGCTTAGATATGGCTCTGATTTTGGAAAATAGCTCTCTCTTCCTAAGATACAAAGTCAATCTAAAACTTTTCGTCAGGTTCTGAAAAGGTAAAAGGAGTATCTCCCTGAAGATTTCTGCAACGGCTTTTTTCTTCTTCTATAATCTCTAACTTATCACTCTTAATAAAGTTCTAGGCTCAAGTTATCTCTGCTATCTAAATTCATCCCTTATTTATATCTTGTACTGTAGAATCTGACCAAGCTTACTCTGAAGATTTGAGTCTTTAAGCTTGGTGAAAGAGATGAATAGACAGATTAACAAGAGAAAAAGCCTACAAATTTGTTACCTGGAACATATACATGACAGCCATACAAAATACGAAACTCATAGAAAGGTCAGATAGTTGGAGCTTATATACTCTCTTCATAGGGGAAAGGGAGATGTAGAAAATTTTAGAGGATGGTAAATGATTTTGGGGGGAAATGAATAGGCATGAAGAACCAACAATGGCCCAGGACAAAGAGTTTTTGGTCTTTGGGGAGGTGACAACAAATTATGGAATGGTGACTGGCAGAAATGCACTACAAAGTTTGTCTCATTAGCATATGAAGACTCCCAAATGGCAGTCATTAGAAAACTAACATGTTTAATGTAAATAGGAGGAAATCTTTTAGCCTTCTTTCCCATTAGTCTTCCCAGGTTAAGAAGACTTTAGAGAGGGAGTTAAGGCAATTGTACTTTTTCTTTTTTAGAACTTCCTTCAGTCAAATAAAGGAACTTCAGAGAAAGCCCCTTTTGGGACTGAAGGAGGGATACAATAGGGAGTGTTAAAGAGACTTCTTTCTAATGCAGTTGTAAGACCTTCCAATGTCCTTTAATTCAAAATGCTCAGTATGTCAAAGCATTTTTTTCTAACTTTCAACAATGTGAATGGGTTATTGAAGTGGTAATATCTAGATAATAGTTTGTAATTTGAAAGAGAAGGAGCTTGGCAGATTCTAGAATGCAAGATAATAAATAAGAGGTGAATTTAGACAGCAGAGATAAAGTGAGAGATGTTTCTTATGAATGATAATGTTGGAGATTATAGAAGAAGAAAAGAGCCATTGCATCCCATATACTTATGTGTCAAAAATGACATATGTTGTCAATTACAGTGATATTTGTAATACTAATAGTTTGGAAACAAACCAAATTTTCTTCAGTAGGGAAATGGTTACCTTAACCAGGGTTATAACAACAAAGTAAATTGTTAGGTGCTATTCAAAAGCTAGAATAACGGGAAGTTTACCAGAGTGTACAGTTAAGTTAAAAAGCATGGAGCAGAGCAGTATATAAGGTATAATATCCTTTGTGCAAAAAAGTAAAACATACATTTATTTACTTGCAGCTGAAAAAAATGCAAGAAAGATACAAAACTAATAAAGTTGGTTATATATGGTGGCAAGGAAAAAACAGAGAAAAGGAGTGAATGGAAGGAAATCTTGTTAGTATATGATATTCGTTTGATCTTTGAACTTTGAAAATATATTAACTATTAAAACACACAATAAATAAATTTTAACAAATATGAAAACACACAAAAATAGACATGAGAAAGGTGAAGAGGTTCTTCAAGATGGAGAAAGTCATGAAGAGAAGATGAAGGGATAGGGGAAGAACCATTCTGACAGGGTGGGTATGCACATCAAAGAGGAGAAGGTGATCAGTATCTTCAAATGCTACAAAAACAAGGTGGAGGATAAGAACTAAATAGAATAAGCAAGAAGTGACCAAGACAAGCACTTTTCTTCCTATAGATTGTGGCAGACCACCCTGACCAAAGTCAGAGCAGGCTGTAATATGGAACAGGCATTTTCCCCTCATATTTGGGTATAAGGTACTTGGGTCTTGAATGAAGCCTTCTTGACTCACAGGAGCATATCAGAAGACACCTCAGGCTAGTTTAGCTTCCATGCCAACAGCTGCCATGGAGACCTAAGCGCTGATCTGTGAAGCTACAGGGCTCCCTGTGAGATAATACTGCATCTGAGGACGATGTGGCTCCAGTCCACATTCCATCCCCAGAGCTGCCCATCCCTTAATTGTTTTCAGTAACTTCCTAGTTAACCATACCTGGCCACCTTTGGTCAGTTCTGCTTCTTCTGCAAGTATGCTAATCCTCCTTTCCACAAGCATTGCCTGTGTCAGCTGATATCACCGGATACCACATGAGTCCCTCTAACCTATTCTTACCCATGCCTGTATAATCAGTAAATACCAGCTGACCTGGTTGCTCGTGGTCCTCATCACATGCTTGGCCTCATCACCACATGTTCAGCATGGCCCATCACAGTTCCCCACTATCTGTTCAAGTCTTGTTTCTATGTCTTTCTTTCGTTTTGCATTGTTATCACCTTGCAGGACATTGGGACTCTCAGCTTGGGCCTCAATAATAGATAGCACTGCTACTGCTAGAGTTCATCTAAGTATCTGTGTTGTCATTAGCATTCACATGTCTAAGACATGCCCAACCCATCTCCATGCCTGATCTTTTAAAAAATTTATATTGTACAAATATTCCCAATTTAAATTTATACAACCAAATAGAATATCATCCTTAGAAATAATAAAACCTTGTATTTATTTTAAAATTTTTTCAAAAATTGAAGAATAGAGATTCTTTGATAAAAGAATAAAACTTTTATGTGCATGTTTTGTCCTGAAAATTGTGAGTTATTTTTAGAAATAAAAAAAGTTGAGGGGAATATGAGGGCAGAAAGTTGAAACTACCATTTGAAAATTGAATATGCTGACACTGTGATCAAAACTGGATATAAGAAGTAGTGGAGAATGAATGAAGCTCTAGATTATTAAATATATTACCTGAGGAAAGTGAGTCACTGAATCAGGCCCCTCCCCCCCAAATTTCTAGTACTTATCAAGCTACCAAAAATGCGACCTCTTATAGTGCTGCTATTCTGTTGTTTTGTTGTTGCTTTTAACTTTTATTCTTTAAAACTATTTGAAATTTTCTTGTGAGCAGACATTTCCTTCTGAAACTACAATACATAGAGTGCATGCTCTCTTCAGCAACTTCACTAAGTGGTGAAGGTAAATTCACTAGCTGCAAAAGATGCTCCTTAAAATTAAGGACTTCTTAATTAAGCGAAATTTCTGGAATTGTTTTCCTTTTACAAGACAGTGCTTGGGGTATTCCAAATATTATCACTAAGGAAAGGAAATTAAGAAACCATGAAAATACTTATTTAATGTTTACATTTGTAATAGTTTTTAATTTTATTTTTATTTTAAGTAAAAATTTATTTGGTTTCATTAAGTTTTGTAATTTCTACATTTTAAAAAATGCCTTGTTATTTAGATGTATTTCCCACTTAGATTCTTTGGTTCAAAATTGTTTTGAACACTATTCACTGATCTAATCAGTGACTTAGTCCTTACTTGTGAGTAGCCGTCAGTGGTTGATATACTACTCTTTCCAGATGCTGTGTTTACAGTATGGTTTAATTTCCACTGTGAGATATTAAGAAGGTAGAATCTATGGTGTTCAGAGGTAAGGTAAATGATTACGATTGGATAAGGCCCTCAGGGCAGATCCTCTGCAATTGGATACTAGGCGGCCTTTTAAGAAGAGTGATATCAGAAGAGGTACACATTCATGTTCCTTTCTCTTGCCATGTCATGGGCCGTAATGCTTCTGACTATTCCAGTAAGAAGGCCATCATACAACACGGGCCCTCAAAATTGGGCCTCCAGAGCCAAGAGTCAAAACAAATCTTTTTACTTTACAAAGTTACCAAGCTTCAGGTATTTAGCTAGAATAATAAAAGATGGACTAACACACCATAGTAGCTGATACATGGTTTGCATGATAGAAAAGAAATTTAAAAATTCAACTTTTGAAAGATTCAGGTATCATAAAATAGCATGGGTGGCAAATCCACTCTTCTGGAAATAGGCTTTACTTCATGATCTTTGGAAGCCATGCCTAAAAACAGACTTTGAGAGGAAAGCAAAGCAAATCAGGTAGAAGGACTTTAGCTTCTGGGAAATAGAGATACTTTTCTCTATTCTTTCTAATAAGAACTAGCGAAACATATTATGGAAAACTTAAGATGACTTTTAGAGCAAGGTAAACAAAATAAGGATGGCTCCACCCTATCCATGCCAGCCTTAACCAAGCTGGGTATACAAATTTCAAATGGGGCCATGGGGCCCATGTGCTCTGCAATTCTGTACCCAACTGAAAGTAAGAAGGTGGCCGACTTCTCCCCAGGTCCCCATTGGGAATATTCCAGAGTAGACATGTGGAAAGTCATCCAACAATAAAGGGATTCCCCCACCTACCTTGTAGCATCATGTGGAACGTGGTAAGGAGATGCTCCAAACCCTTCAAGGTTGGAAGGCAGCAATGGAGTCCAGTGGAGAGTAGAACTATCCATATCCAGCAATGATGAAAAATACTACCCATGTTGACTGTCAAAGGAAAGATAATGCAGAAGCTGGATTTCTACCCCAACTTGGCATAACAAGGTGACATTTTTCTACTGCAGTAGTGTCAGAGGAAGTTAATTTAAATAAAATCTAGGCTCATGACATAATAATCAAAATGATAATTTCAAGTGAAAACCACTTATCAAGAACCTAGTAGAAAGTAAAATGATCTAAAACTGCCAGGGAATACAGGCCAATACTGAGATGAAAGATACTGGGTTACTTGACACAGATTTTAAAACAGTCATCGTAAAAATGCTTCAGTGAATAATTACAAGCACACTTGAAATTTAAAAAGACACAATGAAGAAACAAAGTCTGCACAAATAAGATGTAAAAAACCAAATACAAAGTTTAGAACCAGAAAATATGATTGCTAAAATTAAAAGAAACTTCAAAGGATAGACTAAAAAACAGATAGAAGAAAGAAAGATTGACTGAACTTAAAGACCTAATTCACAGCAATGACATAAGCTGAACAACAGAGAGAAAACAGACTGAAGAAAATTAACAGATGCTCAGGGACCAAGTGATTGGGTTATAATAAAATACTAGTTTTTGTCTCATCAACTCTTTTAAGGAGAGGCAAAGAGGTAGGTTAAAAACTTCTCAAGGAAAGAATGGGTGAATTAAAAAATCTAAAAATGAAGAAAAAATCTAAGCAGAACTCATATTGAATAAACCCAAAAGGATTCACAGCAATAAATGAAAAAATAAGAAAGTTCTGAAAGCTAAAGAAAATAAAAACTTTGAGAGCATCAATATCAAAATTACACCTACTTGTGGAGTAAAACATATTTGATAGCAAAATTTCTTGTCTGAAACCGTGGCTGCCAGAAGCAAACTTCACAAGTGTCATAGCTAATCAATTCTGAAAAAGTGTACAGTAGAAGACATCATTCTAGTTCCCAGACTTATGATATCATGATAAACACTTAGAGATATTGGCAGGAAGATAGATCAGTGGACAAGAATAAAGAACTCAGAAACAGACCCATGTAAAAGTGGCCCAGTTGATTTTGACAAAAGTGCATAAGCCTTCATTAAGTGTATAAGCTTTCACTGGGCACAAGATAGACTTTTCAACAACAGTTACTGGGAAAGTTTGACAGGTAAAGTATTGTCAAAAAAATGAACCTTGACCTGTCACATTCTTTATAGTAATATATAACTGAAAATGTGTCACAGAATTATATATAAAACATAAAATGTTAAAACTTTAGAAAAATTATAGCAGAAATTCTTAAGGATCTTCGTCTAAGGTTTGACAACAGAAAATCATGAACTATATGAGCCAATATTGATTAATTAGCTTACCCCCAAAATAAAAACATTTCTTCTGTGAAAGAACCGATTAAAAGTAAAACAATGCAAGCTAAAGATGAGGAGAAAATAGCCGATAAAGAAATTTGAGTATATTTGAAGTATATTTCAGGATATAGACCTCTAAAAAGTCAATATAAAAAATGCTGATTAGAAAATGGACAAAGCAGAGAATTTAAAGATAGAAAATAAGCACACAAAAGATGTTCAACATAATTAATCATCAAGAAAATACAAATTGAACAACAATGAAATAGTCCTCATACTCATCACAGTAGTTAAAAAATAAATAATTATTGACAGTGACAAATGCAGAAGAAGATGCGGAGAAACTGGCTCATCCATACATTCCTGTTAAGAATGTGAAATTGTATGGCCACCATGAAAAATA
Source organism: Heterocephalus glaber (assembly GCF_000247695.1). Next base: position 2,530,529 of record NW_004624833.1, on the reverse strand, counting down.
GTTTGGTAGTTTCTTAGTAATTACACTCCTGTATATTTATCTTATAGTAATAGAAACATGTTTATATAGAAATCCTTATACAAATGTTGTAGCTTCATTTGTAATGGCCCCAAAGTAGACACAACCTTAATGTTCATCATCAGTGAATGCTTAAACAAAATGCAGTATATACCATGGAATACTAGTTAGTAACAAAAAGGACCAAAGTATTAAGCAACTTAGTTGAATCTCCAGAAAATTATATTAAATGAAAAAAAGCCCTATGACTCTATGCATGTAACATTCAGAATCACAAATTATAGAAATGCAAGATTAGTGTTTTCTAAGGAATAAGGATAGGTCAAGATGGGAGATAAGTGCATATGACTATAAAAAAGCAACATGAGGGATCCTTGTGTTGATGGAAACATCTGTTTCTGGATCAGATTAAAGTCAAATACTCGTTGTCAGAGTATAGTATAGTTAAGATATTACCTTTCTGGAAAACTGGGAACAAGGCCCACAAGTTCTTACCGTATTATTTGTTAAAACCGCATGTGAATCTGCAATCATAAATAGTTTGATTTAAAAAAAGAAGAAAAGTAGGTATAGTAAAGTATATGCAGAACAAAAATAAAGTTGAAAGAGTGTCCTTAGACCTCCAGTGTGGAAAGTACAAAAATGTTTTTTTATCAATTCCAACTTCGTTTCTATGTTTAGGTCATAAAGAATCTATTGAAAACCCTGGTATTATTTATCTTCTTTTCTCCTAAAATTGGGCCGTTTTGCCTTGTAATGGGACTTTCTGAGATCTGCTCCTGAACAGATCAACAGTTTTTCTGGATTAAAATGTTGATACTTCCTTTTAGTACTGCAAGCAAGCTGCTTGGGCTGTCTACTATTCCAGCCTCCTGTAAAACAACCAACAACATGGCCAAATCCATTAGAACATGCCCTTGTCAACCTCCCAAGTTTATTGATATTTACATTTATGATACAGACAAGTTTTTAAAGAGCCTCCTTTTCTGCTGCATGGTGTTTGCTTTCATAGAGAGACGCCAGACAATTGAGAGGCAAGGAGGCAGCACTTGTGCTGGATTTATTGGCACAGCACACTGAAGAGCAAACACGCTACCAAATAGAGGATATTGATAAGGAGACTAAATTCATTTGAAATCACTAAAACTCAGTTAGGGGCATATTGTATTAAGTGAAATGCCATTACTGAAGGGCCCAGGGAAAGACTGAATGCCAAGTCCTGAGAGCTGCTCAGCTCACTGGAAGGCAGCCATCGCACCCACACATTACATTTGATGGCTTGGAAGAAGAGATAATTTCTGCCTAGATCATAAAGGGACTTGAAAATGTCTCCGTCTCTAGGAGCACAGGCTCAGGCTGAATTGTCCCTGAGTGAGAGCATGCAGGAGAGGATTCCTATGTAGTAAGAATACAAACAAAGCAAGTTTGAATTCCAACTTTCCAAACAGGCTTTCTTTCATTGCAATTGTGGAATACTGGGGTATTTTATAAACTCCACACCAACAACCTTCACTGAATACTGCATTCTTTTTGGTAAAGCATCTTACTCTTTGTAGAAAGGATAGTGGAATTCTGGTTTATTTATTATATTTTAACTATTTTTATAGAACGTTCCCTAGTCAGAACTTTGCAGCAGCTGTGAGTCTTGGTGCAGAGAGAGCTTGCTGTCTGCCATGAGTCAAACAGTAGTTTCAAATATTCTGTTTTCTTCCTAAGTAGCCTCCTAGCTGATCCCGAAAGGTTGTTGGAGGTTTCCCTGCTTGATGTGTCTCATGCTGCCCTTGCACTGTTAATCCTCGTGAGCAAGGACAGACTGTAAACACAAGTCCATTTCAGTGATGTGTATAAATCTTGTTCAGGCTGTTCAGACTAAGGCAGCCCCTTATCTAACAAGCACCAAAAGCAGACTTTCGAAAACACTTTTCTCCTGTGACAATAGCAGCTCAGTTGTGTCCTCGCCAACAATGGAATAAATGTAATATCTCATGTCAGCTAACTCTATGTCTTATTTATGCCAAATTCTTCTGGGTTCAGCATTTTAAGACAGCTTTTGCATTAGGATTTTATTCCAACACAGACTCCTAGAATAGTAATTGTTCTGAAAAGTGAGGACAGATTTTTTTCTTTTAAGGAAAATGCTATAACGACCAGAGCAGAAATGAATCACTGTCTTTGCCCTGCCGTCTCATCTTGCTATACTGTACATAAATCAAGAGAAATCATATTTCAAAGCCATGATAATAAGCATTTGGAAACTATCAGAGCTTCTTTGAAATAGTATGAGACGATTCAGGTAGTCAGCAAGCAGGACCAACTGCTGTTTGTAGAAAGATCAAGGTTATTTACTGCCCTAGTTTGCCTAAAAATTAACTTTTTTGAAGGACCTGCATTCTAATGTGGGGTCCTAAAAGAATGAGGAACACAACAGAGAATGCTCTTACTCGCAGCAACGGCCGCATATCTTGCTATGTGGCCACAAATGTATAGGGTTGGCCTTTTGGCAACATGCTTGCATTTTTCTTAACACAGTCAAAACTACAAAACAAGCTTGGTTCTACTGAACTGTTGTACATATGGAAAAATAGATTAAAATTTATAATTTTGTAAGATCATTAGAAACAGTATTTGCAATAACGTGTTTGGTATATCAAACTGTATTGTGTGTCTCAATTTTGAAACAATCTAATCTGCATTTTTTATGCACATAGCTTTTGTTTAAGGAAGAAAATAGTGGCCCTGGAAAAGAAAAAGAAAAATGCCTACATCATTAATATCTGTATCAATCTCTATGATTCATGTTCTATAGCATTTCTGAGTGATCTTCACCTTTGAATATGGAAAAATTCTTCAGTTGTTGCCCTCCTCTTCCAGGATAAAAGCTCAGCTTCTTTGAATGGCAACACTACAAATCCATGCGGCTCTGGCCTCTGTCTAGCTCTGCCATCTTATTTCCAGAACATTCCCCATCACCTCTTATGGCCCAGCAGCACTGGATTATTTATTCTAGAAACATGTCATCCCTCTTTGGTCTCTGTGCTTTTGCATTTGTCTAGAAGGCCTTAACATTACTCAGCTGACAAACTTCTGTTTATTTTTCTAAACCTAAGCTTAGAGGCCTTTCCTCATATGCCCAGCAGACTCCTTTGACTGCAAGGAACCCCATCAGATTTTGTGTAGATACATACTACTGTCACTGAAAGTACTTGTCAACATAGCTGTTTCTTGAGGGCAGGGTTATAAACTTCCTGGGGGCAAAAATCATGCAATTTCTTCTTTATTTTTTTAGTGCCTCACATAGTATCCAATATATTCACGATCTGAAAGAATTTTGTTGAGTATGCGAACAAATAAACCAACGCATAATAATAGTTAGAGAGAGAATAAATTTATAATTTTAAGCACATGGCAATAAAAAATCACATAGAGATAAAAGAAGTTATGTGCCAAATTTCTCTCTCTTAATGATTCATAGCATAATTTAGCTTAGAGCTGGAGTTCTGAGATGCTGGTGTGATAGTCTTCCTCACTACTCTGAACCACAGTTACATTTTTTTCACAAATACAATGTCATTCTCCTCCTCTTTCTCCATCTCCTCCTCTTTGTCATCAGTATATATATATATGTATATATATATGTGTGTGTATATATACATGTATATATATACATATATATATAAGCCAGATTTTACTTTTTCATATTCTATTCATCAAAACAAAGTAAAAGAAATTTAAACATAAACTTTCATGTCTCAAAGAAAACCAATTTTCCCAGCTCAAGAAAAATCATCATAAAGAAACAAAATAAATGATACTAACTTTATGGTATAGCCAAAAAGAAAAATTCATATGTCTACATATGTGTTTTTTGTCAGCCTTTAAAATTAGCAGAGTCTTATTTGGATATAATGGTTTAATTTTAGATCTCTTACATTTCATCCTGAAAAGAGACCTGTGTCTGGCCAAGACACTGTGTTCTATAGTTACAGGATCGGGAGCAGCTGTTCCCAAGGCAGGTTATATATGGACCCTATTTTAAAACTCTGCTCATATTAAATATTTATTTAATGGTGGTACCCTTAGATATAGTATTCATACCTGTTTCACAATAATATTGGCAGATGCATTAGATACTGTGCTATTTACAAAGGATCAGTTTCTTTCCATGAACAATTGCTGTTAAAAATTGAAAAGGCTGAGGACATAGGTGGGCAACATCATATTAATAACTGGAGTGCCCAGAGAATGAAGTGTGTCAGATACTTGGATTTTATGGTTAAGTAAGTGTTATAATTTCCAAGATAGCATATTGATGAGGAAGGTGGACTTTAGAGTCAAATTAGTTGAATCTGAAGCTGGGCTCTGCCACTTGGTAGCTGTGTGAGCTTAGGGAATTTTATTAAGATTTCTGGAATCATGGAGTCTTCATTATAAAATGAGCATAATGATAACATCTATCTCCAGTCTGGTGCCAAGTTATATTTGAGCCTGAAGCAAAAAAGAAAACTATGTACCTGTTCATAGATTTATAAAATATTCCCCCATATTTTTAAATCAAGTGGAAAAAGAAAAAGTTAATAAAATTTCTACAATCAAGAAAGCATGACAAAATTTAAAGCTCTGCATTTTCCAGGCTGTTCGCATATTACTGTCAACCTCACGTAGCTACCCAGTGGTTACAAAAAGGCTCTATAGCTCTAGAACCCAGGCCAGCTGGAAATTACAATACCATCGCACAATAATGCAAGGTCATAAAATAACAAAATATAGGCTGTTTTTACTTAAAATTCTTACTTTTTTTCATCATAGATTTTTGGCATTAATTTTGATTTTAAAATAAATTTTATTAAAATATTATTTATCTTGATTACTTAGTTTATATATCACACTCTCACCTACCCTAATCCTGACCCTGTACAACTCATATGTTGAGAACACGAAATAAAATAATGTAAACCCTTAACAACAGACCTGACACATAGTTATTGTCCAGTAGTGTTATTACTAACATTATTTTAAATTTAGTTCTGTACATATGAACCATAGGTTTTGAGCTGTTTTAGCTCTTTGTGAAGTAATCTTTCCAATATGCTGGTATTATCTCTTAATTCTTTTCAGTCTTGTTCACATAGAACCATAAAAATTGGCCATATTAACTCATTTTAGGACCTATCACGTATCCATTAAATAGAGTAGTCATTTCATAAATATCTTAATTTCTGCCTATTTTTTTTAGCAAATCTGTCATATGAATTGAATAGGCTGGTCCATTCAGTCTAATATTAAAGTTCATGCTTTCTCACTGAAGTGGGCCTTTGTTTGAGTTGATCGACCCATCAATTCAATCATAACACTTAGGCCAGGTGTTGGTGCAGCTCTAGCGCTGAGGCTAAGGCCTACATTGTGAGGCTAAGTGAAGGCAGGCCCCTAGAAAACATAGCTGGCTGAAGTATGGTCTTTCCATTCACACTGTTCTTTGGGTCTTCAAAAGTAACGTCTGTGACAGTTTTGCTCCAACCTTAATGTCTGTGACCCCTGTTAGCAACACTTTCTACAGCCTCCTGAAATCAATCTACCTGAGCAGGTGGTGCTGCTGGGTTTGATGGGACACGTGAGGTATCTAAGAAGTGTTTCCAATAGCAACTTTGTCAAAATGTATTGGTGTCTTATAAAAGTAGTACAATGACTATACGGCTGGTTTCAACATAAATAAATAACAACAAAAAATAAACTCAAAATGAAATTTAGTTTATATTGTTTAAATTCCAGAGTGATATTCTGGAAGGGGATGAGAATTCCTATAGTAATATATGGCTAAGAAGATTCAACTTTAGAAACTGCATGAGAATATTACAAACCAAGCCCACACAATATTAAAATAAATGCAACATTTATGAGAGAATGTCAGGTGTAATGCTTGATAAAGCTTAATGCTTAAGAAATTTATCTTCAGGCTGAAAAAGCCAACTTGCAATTCTGAGTTATGGTGTAATTTTAGAAACTCTTTTTTGTAAAGTCATTCTTTTATTAATGAGATCAACTCTAGGTGAGCTGAAAGTGGTAACTTTCTAAAGCTTCCAGGAGGACAAATGAAACCCTCAAAAAGAAGTCAGAATGCTGTGTTAAAAAAGTACTGTGGACCAACTTTGTACTATTCTTTACTGGAGAATATGGTAAAAAAAAAAAAATTAAAACCCCAGAATATTCCAAAAACAAAAACAAAAAACACTTGGATTTCTATCCATTCAGTTGTTTTCTTCTATTTGTAGCACTGTTGAAGGCTATAAAAAATAATCAAGGATTTGGACTGATGGAAGGGCATGGGTCCTTTGCCCTGAGTGTCTTGATACAGTGTGTGATACCCATACTACTAGGCCAGAGTTCCATAAAATGAGCCATCGTGCAAAGAGCAGATTTGCATTAGCTAACAAGTTGCACACTCTATCTCCTAACTAAGATAAATATTTTGGGTTGTGGATTATTATAATAAAAGGCAAAAAAGGAGAGAAAATTCTGTGTGTTGCATAATCCTTCTGCTGTGTAATTCAGTCCATCTCTCATTTATAGTCTGAATGTCCTTACTTCACAATTCAGGATACTATGAACTCAATCAGCCAAGGTAAATGATTGGTAGGCAACAAGTTGAAACATCCAGGAAAAGTTAGGAACTTCAGATATATTTAATTTTGTGGAAAAATGTCATTTTCAGGACTGCTAGTAATTTTTAGATGACCTTAACATCCAGGCTTTTGACACACTGCCCGCCCAGACCTGGTATGCCTATATTTTTCATAGGCACAGGTTTTCTGAATGGGTGAGAAGTTTTCAGAATCCAGAACTTTCCATGTAGCATGCATTTGAAAGCAGCCATTTGGCAAATATCTCAATTACTGATTTTTGTCTCTATTATGCAGAATGTTTCTGAACAAGCATGGCCCGAAACAAAGTTTGACATAAGGAAATGTCTAAGTGATTGATCTTATATCTGTATCATCTCTTTTTAGTCACTTCTTCAATTTTGCAAATGAATCTCAACACCAATATAAAAATAGAGAGAAGGAATGCAATGGTCTGGTTGACCTTTGCTGTAACACTAAACTCTTCTGTCATTTTTTAGTGATAATTACAGGATTATCACTACTGTTACAGAATGCTATTCCCAGGGACATAGCATTAGGAGACAGGTAGCTTGTTAATCCTACCTGTGAAATTCAAATAGGATCAATTAACTTGTTCATTGCTTCTTTACATCTCTTAGTACTCCACGTAATTATTAAAAAAGTGATCATGTCACAGAATAGCATCAGCTTAATATTAACTTCCCTGGCTCTGAAGCCTGCCACTCTCTTTTTCTCACTGTGTCATTCACATCTCTCATCTACCTTCTTTTCCATCTTTTCTTTTACTTTCATTTCCTTCAAACACTTTTACTAGATATTATTTATAGAGATTTACACAGATTTTATTTCTTGAAAGTTATCCTATATCCTCTTACAAAAAAAGACAATTCGTAAATTATCAGCTTGGAAATTCTCAAAAAAAAATCCACCACCCCCTCCTCAAAAAAAATAGAAAATCAAGAGAGAAAGGTTTAAAAAATGAAGAAAATTGCTGTTGAGATGTGGCTGCCAGATGCCAGAGGAGTTAGGTGAGTGAATGCAAATCTATCTATATGTGAAAAAAGAAATCTGTAGATGGATTTCTATATTCAGTGGAATTAGCCGAAGCTCTTACATCAATATTAGGTATTGAATCTGACCCTTTTTTTGAGGAATGCTTTCTTGAATGGGCATCTGACATTATTTAAGGTCTCGTGGGTTACAAGGTAGTATACTTACCGTAAGCATTAAAGTCTTTTGGAGAAGGAAATGAGTACCCTCAGAGGATAACAGCTCTCAATATTCATGGCCAGAGGCCAGAATGTCAGAAAGAAAGTGATCATCTACTTTTTCAACAGTAACTGCACCTAGATGGGGAATGGAAGGCCTCTTTGGTATTCACTATGCACAGACAAGGAGTGTGGCTCATTCTGGCTTTTGTACAGGGCCCAGCTCTATGCACACTCATTACAAGGTTATTACCATCATTATGGTGGACAATGCAATAATATTTTAAATGGGCCAAATTTTGCTCCCAGCTATTCACGAACTGCTCCTGCAGTCTTAGGGAAAGTAGCTTATGAGTGCAGGGAAATCAAATCTGGCCCACATCCCATTGCTTCCTCTACTACAAATCAAAAAGAGGCTCCGTGAAGAATATCCACGGTTCTGGTTCACATGGGCTCTGATGATAAGAAGTGGCCTTTGTTGATAACTCTTTGAGTCTAATTGCAGAACTGGCTTTGGGCAAAAAAAGAGAAAACAAGTGAAGTTAGTTGTGCAAGCCCTTTGCTAACCCTTTCTGATGCATTTCCCTGACTCCCTGCATGTCTTCCTCCCACCCTTTTTCCGTGTCATGTACTACTTTTTCTATCAAGAAGAAAATATTCACAAAGTCAACATTTACCAATGTATATTTCATGGATAGTAGTTCTTCAAAATTTCGCATTATAGAACAGCTCTGGAGCCAGATAAATTTGGGAAAGTCTTTCTCTCCTGAAGAGTCAGTGCACATGACCATTTTAAGGTTTTGACTTGCTCCAGAGGACAGGGCCCTGTTAATTATGATGTGGGACTCCTCTTTGTGGCCTAGGATCTAATACCTCTTGAATTACTATTATTCTAGAATTTTCTATCCTGATAAAATGATTGGCTAAATGATTTTCAGCCAATTCAAAAATGGAATTCCAGCAAAATAGTTTGTGCATATAACTATCTGGGAAAAGATCCGCCTGGCAATTATTAGCTTGGTTGTTATCTGCAGAACTCTGGAGGAAATTTTAAACCACAATCAACTACCCTTCTTTGTTACTAGACACTTAGTACCAAAGAAAGAAACCTATTAGGCTACTCTATCAGTAGACTTGGGCATGCAATTGGCATGTAAGAAGTCCAGGCTCCATCGTGCTTTTCTACTTCCCCTCCTCTGTGCAGGGTGGTGTTATTGGAGTAAATTTTGAGGGAGTGGGTGGGCAAAATGTGATGCACAACCTTTCTCCTATAAAACTAAATCTCTATCCGGATTAACAATAGTTCACTATTTTACTAGAAACAGACTTCTGTGATTATTACATTGAGGCATATGTGAAGAGGCATAAAACTTTTCATACATGTAGCATGGCCCTTTTACAATACCAGTGTTCCTTGTAATAAAGGTAGAAGAGAATCTGAACATTCAGAAGTCTATTTTAGAATATAGTACTCAGCTAATAATTAAGCAAGGAAAAGAAGTTGAGCCCTGATTTAAAAAGAAAAAATCATATATGTAGACTAATGCCGAGGGCACTATCTAAGATCTAGAATTACTTTAAGAACGTAAAACTAAGATTTCCCTTTATTCAACGATGCTGAGTTGCTTGGGAAACCATAATTTAAAATATAATAAGGCAGGCATGCCCTACCAACGTCCAGAGTCACGCGGAACACGCAGAATCAGCCCGCGCCCTGGCAACAATCCATTGGACCCCCACACCCGCTCCTCTGTACAGCCACTTGGTTCCACACTACAAAGAAGCAGAGGACACCGGACCACCAGACCATAGGGCTTTTGGGCCACCTTTTGTCCTGCCACTCCTGGTCCAGAGGAAGGGGCTTCCAGGCAACCATCCCTCCCACAGCTCCCGGCCCAGAGCTAGGAGCTGCTGAGCTGCCATCCCATTGCTCCTGGATCAGAGGAAGGGGCTTCCTGGCCAACATCCCTCCTGCTGCTCCCAGCCCAGAGGAAAGGCCTTTTGGGCCACCATCCCTACCGCTGCTCCCAACCCCTGTCCCACCTCTCCCAGCTCAGAGGAGGTAATCCATGCAGGTGCCAACAGTCCCCCCCCATCCAGTTGAAATGAGAAAACATGTAAATAAGTCTCAAAACCAGACTTCCAGATCACCTACAGCAACCACAAAGGGAAATGAGATGGAACACTCTGATACTCAACCAC
>NW_004624833.1:2470965-2490717 GCF_000247695.1 Heterocephalus glaber | reverse complement strand
ACATTTTGATCCTTATTTACACTTTTAGTTTTTCACACCAGAGAAACTATTCAGTATTTACACATGTGTGTCCTATTTATTTCACTTAAGAGTATTTTTAGACCCAGAAAGCTATGAGCAGTGAAAAAATGAAAGCACTGACTCTTATCACATTTGAACTAAGATGAGAAGGCAAGTCTTCATATGAAAAATTAGTTTTGATTGATGACAGCTTATTTATTAGATACACTGCTGATTCTGCCTTCAATAAATTATCTCCTTTCCCCTCTTCCTTTCTTCACTCTATCTTCCTTCCCTTCCCTCCACTTTTCCTTCCTCTCCTCCTCTTTTCTTCCCATTTTCCTTTCTTCCCTCCTTCCTTTATTTCTCCTTTTTCCTTTCTTTCTTTATACAAATACTAATTATATAGTTCCTAAGTACCAGATTCTGTTCTCAGCACCAGGAAAAATAAGATAAACATTTGCATAAGACACAGCCTCTTTTTTCCTTGGTAGCTTTGTTAAAGTAGTTAAAAACTACATATGACTGGATAAGAGATGTAATGCCCTTCTAACCTTCATCAGCTATGATGTTTTGATTCCTGCAATTCTCTAGAAGTTTCCAATTGTGTGTCATGAGGCCATTTTAAGACTGCAGCCTGAAACAATACATTTACACCTTTTTCTTTTTTCTTTTGATGCAGTAGCCAGCTTTTTGTTGCTGTAACAAAGTACCCAAAGAAATCAATTTAAAGGAGGAAGACTTAGTTTGGGCTCTGTTTCAGGAGTTTCATTCCATGGTTACTTGGCCTCATCATTGTGGGCCCGAGGGAAGACCGAAGATGATGGGTGTGGGAACATGTGGAAATGGAAGCTACTCACCTCATGTCAGCCAGGAAGCAAAGAAAGAGCAAGAGGAATGAGCCAAGGCCTAGACATACCCTTCTAGGATATGCTTACTGACATATTTTTTCCAACTAGGTTTCACTTCCTATGATTTCCATCACTCCTCAATTGTCCATTCTATTATTATTTGCCCACCAAAGGATTAATCTACTCATGACCTCAGAGCTATCACAATCCAATCATTTGATAAAAACCCCACCTCTGGGGCATTGCTACTGGGGCCAAGTCCTCAACACATGAGCTTTGTGGGACATTCCATGTCTGAACCATAACACTCGGGTTAGGATTTCTATATTAATGTCAAAGGAGGCAGAGTTTTCTTCCTATTTGCAGGTTCCAGATTATCATTGGATTTCTTATTTGGAGACAAAAAAGTCAAGTTCTTTGCAAAATTATTTCAATTTCAAAGACACTGATTACATGTACAGAGAATTGTTGACTGTGGAATTGAATGGGAACTTTGAGTTGATCATCTTGGACAGTTAGTGAGGTAGAGAAGAAACTACACTTAGTTTAAAGGTTGAAGATGCATGTAATAGTTCAATGTCTCTAAAATCTTTTGAGATTTATTTGTTTGCTCTTATGTTGTTTCAACAACCTCAGAGGCAAAGAGTTTATGTGTTCCAATTTTTTAACCTGGCTGTTTCAATTGTCAAACTACTGTAGGTACACATAATTTCCCCCTATGTGTAATAAAAGTTTCCCATTTTCCTTACATAAATTACTCAGTAACTTAAAAAATTTGCTGCCAAAGTTAATTTACTACTCACTTAGAGCCATTGCTCAGGTTCTAATGTCCAGAGGAGCAAAAATGAAGGCCTAATATCTTGCTGAACATGAAATATTAGAATGATTTTGGATTTCAATTATTTCAACCACAGCTTGCATTTCAAACTTTCCCTAACTTTGTTTTTCTCCTCTGGATTAAGTGTTCCCCTTAAAATATGGCACCCAGAACTGAACAAAATATTCCGGATGTGGTCTGAGCTACAAAATATAGGAAGACTATTACAGTCTGTAATTTAGAAAAAGGACTTCTGCTAATGCAACCTATGAATATGATTTTTTAAAGCATCTGTCTCACACTGATGGGTCTTATTAAAGTTGTGGTCAGTTAAATCCTCCAGATCTTTTTTACATGAATTTCTGCCAAGTTAAGTCTCTCCATCCTGTACTTATTACAATTAATTATTTGAACTTTTATTCAGGACATTGTATGTATCTCTAGTACATTTCATTTTATTGGCATTTGTTCAGAATTTCAGCCTGTCAGAACAATTTTGAATGTTGATTATTAAATTCACTATCCTTTCCAGCTTTGTCCCTTTTAGATTTCATAAACTTCCTTTCCATATTGTCATCAAAATCATTGGTAAACATACTTAATTAGGCTGACCCAGAGAAGGATCTAGTGGCTGGTCACTAGATGATGGGGTTCAAAGTAAATTGTTTGGGGCTGACTTTTGAATTCAGTTAACCCGCTTTCACCCAGTTTTCATGTCCTTATATACATTAATGTTAGAGGAAATATTGATTATTTTATTTAAATGAAGAGGTTTCTACAGATTTACTGTGATTCACTGTTACAGCTTGTATCTAGATGTCACCTCAAAGACTCATATGCTCATAGATGGGGTTTTCAGAGCGGGCAAGATTCAGGGTGTGTGATACTGGGATTAAGGGTATGAGGTACTAAATTAGTCCACTGATTGGAATTATCATAGTTCTGGGTTGGTTGAATGGATTTACTGAAAACAGAAGCCCCACCCTGGGTGTGAGTGACACCACCTAAAAGATTTATAGCCTGTTTGGGATAGAATAGAAAGATAGACTCTCTTCTGCTGCTTTTACTGATTTCTGCCTTCTGCTTACTGGACTGTTTCTCTCTGTGATTCCCCTCCACCATGTCATCCTGCTTAGGAATCAGCAGACTATGGACTGAAACCTCTACAGACTGTGAGCTGAAATAAACCTAACCTCCTTTACCTTTGTTGTCTCAGCAGCAAGCAAAATAACTAAGACATTGGCCAAATGCATGGCTTTCTTGGGAGGAAAAAAAAGTTTTTACATCTATTTAACAAATATTTATTAGTGCCTACTATATGCTAGACATTACTGCCAGCTGAGATACATGTAGACTGTATATGGATTTTATATATTCTATATATAGAATTTAAATGGCCTCTATCTCAATTGCAGTGATAAACCATTAGAAAGCTTGTTAGTCAAATAAAATAATCTAAATTTCAAGCTTAAAAGATCAGTTTGCTATTATGTACAGAACAAATTATAAAAGAGCAAGAATAGAAATTGGGAGCATGGTGATGGGGTTATGGATATTAATTGAAGGGTCACTGACATCAGGTAAAGAAGATCTAGGCCCTACCCCTTACTGAGATATGAATAGAGTCTGAAAGAGATATTTCAGGCCAGTCACTTGGGTTCCCTTATCTGTGAAATACAATATTAATGGAACTTGGTGAAATAAACCCTATGGTACCTAACAGCTCTAGTATTCCATTTATGTGATTTGATCATCACCAGATGATTTGTTTAAGATTAAATGCAGGAGTATTTTTTACCTTTCTTCAGATTCTCAGATACATAGTTCTCTCTTATACTAAAACTGAGACTTCCTCTGTTGTGATGATTCAGAAGTTGTAAGAGTTGGACCTTTAAAATGACATCTGTCCATTCTTTACCTGGCCCAAAAGAGTGATTTTCCAGGTCCTGTGTTATTCCTCATTAACCCCTCTGTTGGACAGTAATTTTCATTTTGCATAATTCAACTGTTTTTCTTTCTCTCAAGAATTTGCTCCCATTTGAAAGGTTGGGGAAAATTAAGAGCTAAATAGTGTTCAGGCATTGTGACACATCCCTGTAACAGAAAGCTGGGAGACTCAGGCAACTTAGCAAACCCTGTCTAAAAAATTTTTTAAAAATGAAAAAAAAAAAAGAGCTAGGGATGTAGCTCAGTGTGAAGACCCTGAGTTCAATCCCTGGTACAAAAACGTGATAAATATTTCTGCCTTTTTTGGGTGCTATTACAGTTGTTCTTATATAATCATGGGTTCCACGTGTGTGGATTCAACCAACCTTAAATTGAATAGGTTAAAAAATTGTATAGGAACTGATTTACAGAATTTGTTTTCTTATCTTTACTCCCTAGACAACACAGTATAACAACTGTTTACATAAAATTTACACTGTATTAGACATTTTAAGTAACCTATAAATGATTAAAGCATATAGAAGTTTGTGGATAGGTTATATGCAAATACTTCACCATTTGATATAAAGAACTTGAGCATCCATGAATTTAAGAATTCACAGGGGCCTGGAACCAATCCTCCACATATACTGAGAGAAAACTGAATTTGTCTATGTCATTGTATGTCCACTTACAGCTACCCTGGAGCTACACAGACCACAAACCAAATGGAAGTATTTTAGGGAGAAGAAGTTAAAGTGACTTTCTTGCTGCAGGGCCTAAGCTCATCCCTAGATCAGAACAATCTTTCCATATTCAGAGAGAAGCACATCTTCTCCTGGGTTGCACCATCACCTGCATCAGCAGCAACATATTGTCCCTGAAATCCATTCAATGTGTAGTATATGTTTGACACTGAGCTAAAAGATTTATGTGCATTATCTCATTTTATAGGGCAGTTTATTCAGACATCCACTCATTCATTTGATTACTATTTATGGCCCAACTCTGATGTAGTAGATATTGAAGAAGTACTGTGATGTAGAGGGAACCAAGCAGTCCTATTCCCTGCTTCATGTAATCTGTAGCCTAGAGGAAAAGATAAGCATTAAACAAGTGATCATAAATATGTAGGTATTAGTTTTTGGAAAATGCAAAATCTATGGGTGCTCATAGGAGGCAAAACATCTAGGTAACTCTAAGTTTTGCTATTTCCCTAATATGACAAGCACACTTCTGTTTGGGGATTTTTTATTTCTTGCTCTATTTATCTAAGGCTCTCTCCTGCTAGACATCCATGTGGCCCATTCCCACATTTTATTCACTCCAGTGACACTATGGTGATACAGGCTTTTCCTGTCACTGAAGCTAATGATATAAATTCTTTCTTTATTGCTTGCGTTCTCTTTTCCCTTCATGATTTGTCTTCATAGAATTTGTCAACACCTGAAAGAATACCTATGTCACCCTTCAATCTAATCCTCTAACAAGTAAGTTGCAAGAGACCAGGAAATTTTTAAATTCATCTCTATCTCCTGAATGCCAAGAATGATATCTGATACACATTAGGTTCTTGCTTGATAAATATCCGTTAAATGATTGAGTCATTGATTGATTGGTTGATTGAATCAGTGCAAGGATAAATATTTTATGAACCCCTAAGTGGAATCCCCAGATTTGTCATTCTGTGCCTTAGATCAGTGCCCTGTGTTTTTCCAGGGACAAAGTGAGTAAAAAGAACCAGAATCAACTCTTGTCTCTGGCTCAGAGTAGGAATAATTTATTCTTTCTGAATATTCTAGAGGAGCTGGAAGATAGCTGTGTAAATCTAAGATTTTTTACAGTGAGAAGAAATAATAATGGAGCAATCTTATAAAAAAGCAAACCAAAAAAAGGAGTATTTATTCCAAAGAGGTATTGGGTTGATAATCAAATGAATGCATGTCTCAGTTAGTGAGTACAATTCATTCTTGGTCTCTTTCCTTAGGTAAGGTTATGTATAACATTTCCATTTTCCTGGGCCCTGTGAACGTCACACCCTTTCATAATCCAGTCTTCTCTATTTTCTTTTTCCTGGCTTTCTTTCCATATTAGTCTGGCCCGGACAATTGCCCCCCTAGGTAATTGTGTGGAAGGCCTATAAAAAGGAAGGTAAGATTCAAAGTCAAATATCAGCAAGGGTCAGAAAGAAAGAGAATTACAAATTAAAGAATGGGAACACAAAGAAAATCATCTGAACAAGAACCAGAATGTGGCCTTAAGAAAGCAACATCTGAGAAGGAGCAGGAGCCAGGGCCATTCTGATTTTCTAGGCACAATCTGGCTAGAAAGCAAACCAATTTGATGGGAAAATATTCTCTTTGGGGAAAAGGGGGGCAGAAACAGAAGTAACACAACCGATGAGTGAGGAAAAACAGGACACATCTGGCTTTAAGAAAGCAAGGGAAGCATAGAAATCAACATGATCAAAGCAACGTCTGCCAGGACACCAAGCAGCCCACAAGGTGACCTGGTTGACTATGTCTCTCACATAGGCAGAGATCACTACAGGGACAGAAGACAAATAAACCCCCTAGACTCTTATCCTATTGCTCGCTAAAAACATGATTTGTGCTTTGTCCTAAGATTAACAAAGAATTAAAAAGCAGTTTTTACTAAAAACCATTGGTTTCGTATGGGACTACAGATAGGTTACAAAAGCCAACTGAAAGTTAAAAAAAAGCTTGACGTTCATTTTGTATCTTTTATTGGCATAAAACTTTTCATATAAGTTTGTTAATAATGTAGGAAAAGTCAAGAGAATAAGGTTTGTTAGCTTTAAATCTAGCAAGTCTATCGCATCCCCTTTCAGGACTGAGGACACCATGGTAAGAAATGTATGGGGACAGTCAGCTATGGCAAGAAGCCTCCACTACCCTAAACCTAGGGCACCTTGGATTCCAGCAGAGCACCACATGTTGGGAACTGCCCCAAGAAACAATCGTCTTATGAGAATTTAGTTTCCCTCTCAGATCGTAAGGATTCCTCCAGAGCTATGGAAACCAGAACTGAGTAATGATCCCTGGGACCCTGGCCCACCTCAGCTAATACTTAAAATCTAGCCTCCTGATTTTGTGAATGGGCTGTCTGATCCTCTTCATCAGTGACCCCTTTAGCTACTACTCAAACAAGGAGTCCTTTCCTTATTTTCTCTTACTTTCCAATTAAAGCCTTTGCCTATAAATTCTTATTGTCACATTAATTTTAATTTCCATTATCACTAAAGCAAGGTCCCACTAACTGGTGACAGAATGACCAGAGTGACAAGTAGACAAAGGGCTGGATTTGAGGGATTTAGTGCTTTGGGAAATTCAGAGTATTCAAAAAGATAGCAGATCCCATATGGGATCATGGCGCTCCTTTCGTCATGACAGACATTGTTTTCAGCTTTGGATAACAAGGATCTCAAGGCAATGTGAAAGGCCTTTGCAGTGGCATTTTTCTTAGGTACCACAAAAGTGACTAAAAATATTCAAATTCATTAATGGGTCTAATGAAATAAAAAGCAGATTCATTTTTATTCTCCTTAATTCAGCTATTCTACTATGTATATATCGATAGGGCCTCCAACTTACAATTTCATTAACCTAAGGATACTAGAAGCAAAAGAATAGTGAGAAATTACACCCAAAGAGTTTTTAAATGTAAATGTATAACTGTTCCTGGAGAGTCAGTATGTAAGGTCTCCTGGCAGGTAAATGTCAGTGTGAGGCCTTCTAAGTCCATTCGTAGTTTCTTCCTTTAAGAAATATGAGATAATGCTCAGTGAATCACCAGATGGAGAATTTGTTCAGGCAAAATGGCTTTGCAAGTTCTCTTGTAAATCGCCTCTGGCTTCTCAAAAACAGTAGCAAACGTGCCAAAGACTGAATTAGCTAGAACAGAAGTTTCACTTTTTCACTACAAGAATTATCTGGGACTGAGCTAAAACCCGGACTCCTAGAGCTGGAAGGGATGGCAAAGGCTCTGTCAACCAGGCCTCTGATTTCAGTAGGAAACACTTAAAAAACATATGAAAGTTAGAAGAGTGAAGTACCTTCCAGACTGAAGAAAAATCCATGTCTTTGATAACTATGAATCTATAGGAATTTGCCACCTATTGCATGTGCACAATGGGGAAAAAACATTGACCTCAGCATAATATACATTGATAAGCTCTTGAAGAGATTCCCAAAGGCATAGGTGTGTTGGAAAGGGATGGCTATTTTAAAGTGGACAGCAAGAGATGTGACTTTTTCAGAAAACCAGAGGTGGGAACTTAACTTGATTTTGATACCTTTCAAACCTCCCATAAGATAAAATTCAAAGAGCTTCCAGCTGAACTGCACAAAAGATATTATCCAGACCAAAAGAGAAAGACACACTGGTCCCTCAAATACCCTTGAGCATCAGAACTCCAGCTGAGGTTGGTATTCTCTGAAGAGACCTCAGGAAAAATGTCTATTGAGAGTTTTGTCTTCTTGGAGGTACTCCCCCCTTTCTTCCCATAGGACCTTGGAAGTGGGGAGCAGGTGCTGAATAAGGAAAAGTTCACACTGCCTGAAGAAGAAAGAGGAATTGAGAGGAACTAGGAACAGTATGAGAAGATTAGCATTTTGCTATTTTTAAGCCTCACCTTTCAACAGCTTGAATTAAAATCAGGGCATTGAGTCAAAATCATGGAGCTGCCCACCCAAAATTCACTTAGTTTTACTTGTGCTCTTTTCTTAAAACTATAGCTCATGCTTGGCAAGATGCTTGGGAGGAGTCAGAGGAGATTATGTGTGCAATTTAAATTCTTTTGCATTTAGTGACTCTTTCTGGCTAGGGAGGGATTCAGATATTTGGATAATTTCATAAACCATTGACTTTCTAAAGAGGAATATGAAGAAACATATGCCAATTGAGTTAGAAGCTGGGCATAGCTGTGAGTAAGATATTAGTCCGTTTTACCAAAATGTGGTTTATGAGGCTTTTAATAGAGATTAAATTGGTGGAAACCAGGTTTTACCTTATTATGAATTTGATAGTTTCCACATTTATCCCCTCAATGTAATGCTGAACTGTTGGACCCAATGCAGAATATTTAACGCTGCATAGATCACCTATTTTCATTTTAGAAATGAGAAGTGACAAATATCTATATAAAAACCAAAATAATTCATCAGTGATCCACTATTCCCCTCTACACAAATCCCTCCTGCAGACCCTGTTCAGTTAATGACTCTGGGGACCACACTGAGTAACTTGGAATCACTTGGACTTCTCTGCCCGATTCCTACTCTGGCGTGTTTGCACTTACTTAAATTCTAACCATTCAAAAAACATTGAGTGCTTATAAGTGCTGAAATCTCTTTCTAAATGTTGATAAATATTCAGAGAAAAAAATAAAGCAGACTAAGAAATAGAATGCTTAATTCAAAGAGATATGAATTTCAGAAGTGTAGTCCAAGATATCTCTTTGAGAAGGTGAACAGAGAGCTAAATATCTTTTTTAAGCAGACAAAAGCAGAACAAGTACTGTTCATGGGTCATGAATAACCAGGGGCTTCGTAACTGAAGAGACATGAGGGAAGGTGGGGGCAGGGGGAGTGAAGCAGTTAGGGCCCAGAATTTGGACAGTTTGAATTTAAGTTTGAGAATAGTAAAAGAATTGTGAGAATGAAAGTCATAAACATGACAGAGCTCCTGCCTTTATGGAGCTTGTCTTCCAGTAGGTAAAGAAAGATGGTTAGCAAAGAAACCAAAAGTGAGATGCATCCTGTTTTTAAAAAATCATTCCAAATCAATATTTTACATGATCATGAATTTATCAGCTCCATAATTGAGGAATTTTCCCCAATCTGTAGAGGGATATTATCCATGTTGAATTTTCATGGACTTGAGGCCAATATGCTAGCTGGTCAGTACGTCACAATCTGGTTTTAAGTAGATATATTTTCTAATCTGCTTCTGTTTAGAAGATAATTTGAAGTGCTCTAAGGGGATTCATTAAATCATTATATAGAACTAATTTTCATAGAGTTATCTTTTCTCAAAACAAACACTTGATATGATCACTTATCAACATTGGTTTGTAAAACTAATAAAGTTATGACTTCAGCTGTCAGCTAATGCATTAGTCAGCTCAGGCTGCCATAAGAAAATACAATAGATTAGGCTGCTAAAACAAGAGGAATTTATTTTCTTACAGTTCTCAAGGATAGAAGTCTGAGATCAGGTACCAACATAATCAAGTTCTAGTAAGGGCTCTTTCCTGGCTTATAGATGGCTGCCATCTTGGTTTGTGTTCACATCATCTCTGTGGACATATGTGGTAGGAGATAGATCAAGTTCCTTGATATCTCCTCTTTTAAGTGTACTAATTATCAGGACCCATCCTCATGATCCCATGTAAACCTAATTATCTCCTAAAGGTCTTATCTCCAACTAACCCTTATACTGGGGCCTAAGGGTTCAACATACCAATTTGGGAAGAACATAATATAGCCCATGGCAGATGGTAAATCTTGATGATATCCCATTTAAAAATTAGTGTGTATGTGTTCATAGTGTTTGCCATTGTACAGTCAACTTTAGCATTGATGAAGGAAAACATGAGAAGAAACAATCTGATGCCACTGCTTCTGAACATCATTTTCTTTCATCCTCTTTCTCTTGGTCTACTTAATGTAAGTAAGACAAAAGCCTGGAAAGAGGAGATATTCCTTCTTTTTTCCCATGTATCACTCAATCTCCGGCAGTGACTATGGA
The DNA here is from genome assembly GCF_000247695.1 of Heterocephalus glaber. The sequence continues at coordinate 2,480,352 of NW_004624833.1, read as the reverse complement.
AGATGAAGGCTTTCTGTCCTCCCACAGTGGACCCTCAGGCTATTTACAGAAGAAAGGACGGCAGGAGCATGCTGGCTAATTTCTTATATCAGTTTCAAACATTCTACATTCTTTGACCTTGTTTCTTTATTTCCAGACAAAGAGGTGAAAATCAGAAGGTGCCAGGTGAAATAGAAGCAGATTTAAATTTCCATTGCTCTCCAAACCCTAGACGTGGAACTGGGTCAGACCACTTGGCCTAAAGTCATTACCTCTGGATAAAGGCTTCAAAATGCTGTCCATGGTTCTCTAAAAGTTCTTGCAGGGGGCCAGGGATTTAGCTCAGTGGTTCCAGCTCCTGCCTCACAAGTGCAAGGTCCAGAGTTCGATCCCCGGTACCAAAAAGAACAAAAACAAAACCAGTTCTTGCAGGGATGTTAGCAGAGAGGAAGTGGCAGGGCAATAAGGCTCCAGGACTTGGGACTGGGATGGAGGGGGGAGCCAGGTGAGGAGGAGCAACAAAGGGCGGAGATAATTTGTGCAAAAGAACAACCCCTTAGCCAGTGACTTTTTTTTTAAACCATGGGCAGGTCAATTACTGACTTTACACACAGTTAAACCACTGTTCCAGCTGGGAAACATTATAAGTTCCTTTCAAACAAAGGAAACAGAGGAATAAAGCCTGAAAATGCTTTGAATTTTCTGTCATTCAAAGAAGAAGCAATAGGGTAAAATTGAAATGTCAGCATTTTGCTTTAACTTAAAGACACTCATATGTTTCTTAATTACTTTTTTTCTTGGAGGGTGGTGGAATGAGTGGTTTAATGAGGAAGAGGAGGAAAGCAAGTATCCACTTTATCCAAAGTCTAGAAGAATTAAAGAGCAACGCCAGGTCTGTCAGTTCACCTAAGTGAGAGCTAAATAATAAAATCACATTATACAATGCAGAAGTCAACCCACAGCAATGAATATAGAACAAAGGTACTTTGGAATATGCCATCCTAATATTCCTGTCTGCACAGTTTAGTGTTCTTAAATGTGTTTTATGTTTAATGAAAGAAACAATGACTTTCAGTGGAGGGAAAAAATAGACCTTTAAAGATAATCAGTGCCTTAACTACCTACCTTAGGTAGCTGAGAAAAAGCTACTGTACTCTTTATTTTTTAACACTCCAGATATGTAATTTAATGCAGGTCTAATGACAGTCTCAACCATGGGCCTTTAATCGAAATTGTTCAAGCTCAGTACTGTGACAGGAACTCACAGGTCCCCAACAATGCTGTCCATTTTCTCAGATTCTGTAACAAAAATGCAAGAAGAAAAAAACCTCTTGAACTTATGTTGCTATTGATGTGTAATATACAATAAAAAAACAGTTAAATTTCAATTACCTACAGGTAATTATAATTTTATTGTTTGACTGTACTACAGGGATTTTTGTAATTCCCAAGACTAATAATTTTCTATAATTTTACAGGTTGTCAAATAAACTATTAAAGATTATCTTTGAAAAGGCGTCTGAAATTGTAAGGGCCTAGCATACTGTTCATGTACTGTATTAGTAATTAGAGATTCCTGGATAGCGAGAGATCCGCTCTGGGAGCTCACTACCGGAGAGCACATTTCCTCCCAGCCTCCTCGAATCTCCCATGGAAGCTTTCAAACTTCTCAGGGATTCTCTTCATTGCTGCAGGAACCACATTCACATTTTATTAATATTCCTCTAGCTATTCCAAATAATTTGTCAAGACAAATCTTTACCTCCTGGTAGGGAGAAGTTAAAATCAGAAAGATGGACCTCTCCCATTGTTAAGGAAAAGTCTCAGGACCAAATGCAAAATGAGAGGAGTTTGCTTTGGAGGGTGATGAGTGGAAAATGCTGGGAGGTATGGGTGGTTGTTGTGGTCTGGTGTGTGCGTGCGTGCGTGCGTGCATGTGTGTGTGTGTGTGTGTGTGTGTGTGTGCTAGATTTTGGGATCAAGAACAGAAAGTTTTGGGGGCCTAGATGGTTTTATAGCTATTTCTACCAATAACTATAATACTGATGATATCAAATTAGCCCAATTGCAAGATTCTTTCTAAAAATTTCGCTTTTGCAAGGCAATTTCTTTCTCTATTTTCCATATATTTATTGTGGAGTAAGGGGTCTGAACCTAAAGAGAGAGAAAAACTATTCCTTTTGATTGAATATCAGTGTTCCTCATGAAACAGTCTAGTGTAACAGGTCGAGTCTGCTGACATAACTTTTTGTGAAACCTCTTGTTCTCCTGGCATACCAAATTGGCCATTCCCCGCCCCACCTTTGGCATGTTGAGCCCTCTGTCTAAATGCATTCTTCCTGCTCTTCGGGTCAAACCCCAGATCACACTTTGTGATTTCTATTTCTATTTCTATTATATGTTCCTTCTTCTGGTTTCCCAGAGGATTTTTTTTATATCATTTGTATTGGGGCATGAAGCACCAGGCCAAGTACCCTGGATTGAAACCCAGAGAAAGAGAAGCAGCTGGAGAATGTCATTAGCTCTCTGATATACACAGCAGGGAAGACCCAGGAATGATTCTGAGGAGTCCAAATCAGAGCTAAGGATTGTGGTGTAAGAGTTGGGGAGTAGGACCACAAAAGAGGTAGTGATTTCACAGCAGGGATAAGAAACAGTGTTGGAAAAGAAAGATGATGTATCAAAAGATACAAACTTGCGGGGGGAAATACTGCATGTTCTCGTTAGATCAGTGTGGACAGAAGTTGTCTGCAAAAGAGTTGAAAATCAGAATGAGGTCTGTTGACCTCAGCCAAAAGTTGTCTTACAAGGCAGCATCTGGGCCTTATAGTACGAGCATTGTATTGATCCATCACCCTATGCCTCCTTCCTCCTTCATTTCTGTGATCCCAACACTTGCTTGGTCAGTAGATAACCATCTAATAAATACTGAATGTCTATGGTGTGACAGGTACAGAAGACCTGAGCTCTATTCCTGGCCCTACTACAGTCTTTCTCTATAACCAGACCCAGATTCAGCCTTGAATTTCCATTCTGTGCATACACACTATTTCCTGGCCTGAAGGGGAGCAGATACCATTCTTCACTAGCACTCTAAAACTGTTTCCACTTGGATACTTATTTCTCAAATTTCTATAACAGGAGAGTAAAATCTTAATTCTGCAAGCAGATATAACTGCACATTCAATAAAGAGCTGCAACTGGTTAATTCTTTTTTACTATGAGGTAAATAGTTGAGTGGAGATCTGGAAGGAGAACCCTATTTGGGGAGAAAATAGAAGTTTCTGGTAAGACAAAGTGGTACGTGGATATGGCGAGGGTATACTGAGGGAGAAAGCTGGTCATGGAAGAGAAACAAGAACCAGAAAGAACATCCTGAGAAGTACAAAGATAGGCTTTTCCCCTTTACATTTTGCCCATTGTTTTCCTAAGTAAAAGTTGAACATAGTTTGATTTTCAGGCAAAAGATGAGACAAAAAAAAGATCAAAGTAAAAAGACAATAATTATATAAGCTTGAAGGAATTTAAAGATGATCCTATAAAACATTTTCCCAAGGCCACAGTGGTTAGCAATGAAATGAGAACCAAGGATGACATCTCCTGACTTTTAGTCCAGTGTTCTTTCTGCACTTCTTTGTTTCAAATGTTTGCACTATTACTTAAAAAAACATACCGAGATACACAGAAGAGACGTTTCCCCATCAAGTAATTTTAAGATGCAAACAAGCTAGGTCGAAAAATGCAAAAAATACTTATATTTAAACAAAGACTCTACTTCTTACTAATTCATAATTTCAACATAGATTTCACTCCAATACACTGTTGTCTCTTCTTGGCCACAGCAAAGCTAGTATTTGCCCTTGTGGCATATGGATTCTGGAAGCTTAAAATTCTAAAACATAAAATTATTAAATAAACAGTACCTATTTCAGCATGGCTTACTTTTCGGTAAGTCATTTTGATAACAGCTTTGTGCCCTGAGCTGAAGGCAATGTCAAGGTCAATTATCTCATTCAAGGCCCCTAATTAAGACTACATTTTTGAGGTCAGGATAATACATTAGTTTATTTTAATAGGAAGGAGATCAAAGCTCTATCTTAAATTTCCCTGATGCAAAACATTGCTGCTTTAACCTGGATTGTATTAACAAGGGTGAAAAACCCTTTACCTATTTTGGATCTCCTCACTCCATCCCAAAGATAATGTTAGGCTCAAAAGAACTGAAGCTTATTTAGTCATAGAGACTGCCCAGCTTCAGCTCACATTGCATGTTCTTAATCATTGTTCATTTTTAGCTCTTTCAGAAATGTGAATTTCATGGAATAAGCATTCAGGATTGAAACCAGTTTACCAAGAATTGTACCAATGAGTCATTTATCATGCTTCCGAGGTTCTGAATTCTCACCATCCCCACAGAGCTGGTATTTCTGTGAGAGCAAAGGCTATACATGGGAGAGGGATACTCTTAAATGGCCTTCCTGGGGCCCAAACGAATTCAGTTTTTATAGTACCTAAAAGTTAAGATATTTTCTACAAATTGTGATTTTTGTTTTAGAATCTTGTGTGCAAAAAAAATCAGAAATTCTAACAACGTTGGCCCATATTCTGGAATGGTCATAATTGACTGAAGCAGATGGTGGACAGCCTCTTTTAGATAAAACATACATTCAAATTTGCCACTGTCCCTCCTTATTGTTGCAAGGGTTACAAACTGGCAGATATATTTGCTTTGCCTGGCATAGTCTCTGAATAATTAGTATTATTTGTTTAAATTATAATGCTGCTGGGTAGGATTTAAGCTCTGTATATCCATAGGCCCAGTGTTCCCATTGCTCTCTCTCTACCTGGCCAGATTCATGGATTTATATCACCAGTTTAGCATCTGTACATCCCTTCCTGATGTTCAACCCTGTGACCTCAAACTGTCTGAATGCCCTACTGCCAAGACCATTTGCAGTAGACTCACAACTCTCTACCTCAAAAGGCCCAGCATCTCTCCTTTGCTGGAGATTTTCCCCCAGCACCTTTATGCATATAGCAAGGCACAAAAAAAGAGGTGCTGGGTGTTGGCATCCCCTGGGTGCACTATTCTCCATTTTGGGGGAGGAGCACAGGTTAGAAACACATCTCAGACGCCCCAACACCTATGGAATGATTTTGAGGCTCATTCCACATGGTTTCTCAGGGGTCCTCAGTGCAATGGAACCTCACGGCCCACAGCAGTAGTAGGCTCATTAACACATACTCTATTGGCTTTTCTTTTTCACTAACTTTCGACCTTCTCTCACTCAAGATTCATAGGATCGCCTCCCAAATATACTATGTGCACTGAGTCATTGACTCCTCAGGTTTCTGTCAAAGGAAACCAACATAAGACAGTATTCAAATGCACTCTACTGGGAAGCCATCCTGAATGTCTACACTATGAGAGTAGTTGATCAGGATTGTGAAGGATCCAGAATTAATGAAAAGTAAATCATACAGAGACTGTAGAGAGGAGTTTTAAGATAAATCTGACAAAAAATAATCAAAATTGGAAAAAATATTCTACAGAAACAGATACAACTGACTGATCAGTTTCAGAGCACAAGCTTAAACCTAATAAATTTGACCCAGGAATATATGGGTTCAGTACAAAGACACATTTTTTAATCTTTAGAGCATACCAACATGGACTAGACTGCTTTGTGCAGAGGTTCACATTTCCTTTCAAAGATTTAGAATTAATAAATATATTTCCCTACTTTACACATGTATATGTAGTCCATGTTGCCCACACACATATGTTTAATATCAGAAACATGGGGTTACATATAGGAAATATTGCTGTTTATTGAATTGAATAGCTTTTCAGATGTTTCTTTTGACGTTGGAGAAGGGGGAAAGAAAGAGATAAAACTGACATTTAGTAATGGGAGAAATTTTTAGTTCCCCCACCATTATAGGGATATAATTTAGCACCCCTATAAAACACAGGAATGCCTCAAATCAAAATGCATTTTTCTCTTCATACTGAGAATCTCTTAAGTGCACAGGAACGCAGAAGATCTGGTGAATTATCTATTATCTGAAAGATATTTATGATGCCTAAGGTGGGAGGGCATGAATTCCTATCTGCTCCTCACAAGAACACAGACATGATGGTAAGCCAGCAGGGAGGAAATAGCTGAAATATTTGGAAGAACAGATCCTCCCTGCCAGAGGTGACTGAATTCAAGTGTTTTCTACTTCTCCTCTTCTTCAAAGCTAAAAGCAATGAATTAGGCAAATTAATGAAGTATTCTAATAGAAATGGAAAGATTAGAGTGTGCCAAAGAGTGGAATCTAGTTTTGTTCTTGAGAGGCATGATAGGATAGAAGCACTTTGATATAAGAAGCTAGCTGGGGTGGGGGTGGGGGGTAATTCAGTTTCAGTGTCACCAAAAAAAAAACTGGAATGGATTATCATGATTGTTATCACTACAGATAGGATAATGTATGAGAAAACAGACATTACCTGGTTGTAATTCAATATAATTTCTGATAAACATAAGTTGTGGGAATGGGGTTCTAGCTAGTATGTATTTTATCAAGACCTCCTGTGGACTGAATTACAGCTCCCATAGTAGCCAGTAGCCTTCTTGTTTAAATTTATGGATTCCAGTTCACCCAACAAAAGTAAAAATTAAATGAAAATTCATTACAAAAGAACATAAAAGCCCTGATGGGACTCTCCAAGTGATGGTGATAAGTTTTCAAAGAAGGAGAAACTTCAATGGCTGTGTGTGCAATGTCCCACAATGACACTTAATGTATTTCACAGGAAATGTAAGCCTAAATCCAAATGCCAGGACTTGTAAACCTGAGAATGGAAGTGTGGCTCTTTGAGCATAGATATGACCAACTGCAAAATATTGCTCATACCACCATGCCAGGGTCAAGGGCTTCTTAAAATAACACAGTAGGACAGTTGAGAGACCTAGTACTGGGCCTTATCATCTTACTCTTTGCTCCCAGTATACCCTAGAGTGAGCCCTAGGGAGAGTACTAGCTCCAAACTCTGTACTCTTGTGGGTGGGTCTCAACAACAGATAACTTTAAATGACATACTGTTTCCTGTTCTACTTGTGTCGGTTGATTTCTCTGGGATTTTCTTTTGATGATACTAATTCCTCCAAAGATAATTAGAGAATATGGAAGTCTGCTTTTGCATTCGTACCTTTGGGATGTACTGATTTAGCAACAGAAGGAAAAAGAACTTCACTGAATAAAGGAACAGAGAAAACTCTGATTTTAAAAGAGAAATTAATGCAGCTTAAACTTTAGAATCATCTGCAAAAGAAACCCTTTTATTATGATCCCTCTGGTGATGTGAACATTCCATCATTGCCTCAGTGTTTCCTCCTCAGACATTACCAGCCAACAAGATAGATCGGAGTTTGGGAAAAAGAAACTTAATTTCAAGCATCAGACTTTCCAAGATTGTTATAATGGTGTTTATGGGAGTCACTCTGAATTTGTAGTACTAAAATAATATTTCATACTTAACATATTTCTTGAAGAAAAATACAAAATAATAATAATAACAATAATAATAATAATCTAACAACCCAAGCTGTTTTGGGGATAAAATCTTACACAGAACTATCTAATTAAAGCTAAATGTGTCAATGATTGTCATAAGATATTCCATGTAGTATGACTGATAGTTTGTTTTTGAAGATTTTAGGGTAGCAGAAAAGGCAAAAAATTATCAGTAAAATGCAGTGTTTTAGTATGGGGAAATAGCACACCTTATCCTTGCAACATCCTCAGCTCATACCATTATATACATCATATTGAAAATTCCTTTAAAAATAGTTACTCTGCCTATTCTCTATATATGCTGTGGTCCCATGATTTTGTGAGGAATGTGATACATTAATAAATATTTTTAAATTATAATTTAAAAAAAGATCAGGCACCAGAAAATTTGCTTCCTTGGCTGCTAGAGATTTTGCTATAGTATTTTAATGTAGCTATTTTATAGAAACACCTAATTTTCAAAGGCAAATGTGACTTGTAAAATAGAAAAGAATCCATAAATTCTTGGCAGGCAGTTATTCAATGTTGTGTGGTTATAGAATTGGGATAACATAAACAAATTCTGCCCAACAGACCAGATATGATGATGTTTGACAAACTTATTGATATTGCAACTCCTCTAAGTACACAGAGATAATACCAATGAGTTCCAAAGAGTATGTGGCTCTGAGAGAGAAGATGAAATTAATATGTAGAATGAGAGACTTCAGAGGAAAGTCAATTATCTTTTCAGTGACTGGGGTGCTTTGCATACACAAATTAAATATTATAAGTAACTGAGAATTAATTTTACAGTAGAATCAATTCTGAGTATTGTGCTCTCACACACCTGTTATATTAGTGGGATATTTTCCATAACAAAATAATGAAATTCACTATTTCTCTAATGTTAAATTTTATAAAGAATGAAGTCAAATGTAAAAAGAGAAGGTAAAGTTTGTAAAGGAAAGGGAAAAGAAAACAATCACAAATTTTAAAAACTTGGAAGCTATATATAGTGATGCTGTAGTGTGAATGTGTCTACCTCAACATTTTATATCCACATCTCCAAAGTGACAATAATAGGTGGTGGGACCCTGGGTGGTGATTATGTTGTGATAATGAAGCCCTCATGACTGGGATCAGCGTCTTGCAAAAGAGACCTGAGAGAGATCTCCTCTGCTTCCTTTTGCTATGTGTATAAACAATGAAAAGGCAAACAATCCACTGCCCCCCCCCCCGGATCGTCTGTACAGCTACCTGGTTCCACATTACAAAGACGCAGAGGACACCGGACCACCAGACCATAGTACTGAGTCCCACTGCTCCCGGCCCAGAGGTAGGGGCTTCTGAGCTGCCGTTCCACTGCTCCTGGTCCAGAGGAAGGGGCTTCCCAGCCACCATCCCTCCCGCTGCTCCCAGCCCAGAGGAAAGGGCTTTTGGGCCACTATCCCCACCACTGCTCCTAGACTCTGTCCCACCTCTCCCAGCTCAGAGGAGGTAATATGTGCAGGCACCAACAGCCGCCCCCCCCGCCCCGAGTTGAAATGAGAAAACATGTAAATAAGTCTCAAAACCAGACTTCCAGATCACCTACAGCAACCCCAAAGGTAAATGAGATGGAATACTCTGATACTCAGCCACCTGGGCCCACTGAACTGGAAACAAAAGGGGATCTGGAAAAAATGAAATCAGAAATAATTTCTCAGATAACAGGAGAAATTGTGCTCCTAGTACAAGACATGATTAATAAATCTAGAGAGGAGCTCAGGAACATGATGGAATCCCAACAAAGGAAACAAATGGAATCCATAAAACAGATGCAAATAGATTTCCAGGACATGAAAAACTCCATTGAAAGTCTAC
>NW_004624833.1:2442672-2457994 GCF_000247695.1 Heterocephalus glaber | reverse complement strand
TATATATATATTGTTGTTGTTGTTGTTGTTGTTTTTTGGTTTTTTTGGTACCGGGGATCAAACTTGGGTCCTTGTGCTTGCACAGCAGGTGGTGAAACCACTGAGCTAAATCCCTGGCCCCTTAGAGTCTATATGTTGCAAAACTTTTGACTTTAAAGGTTCAACTTACTCATTACTAATTGGGTGGTTTTCAGGGTAACCTAATTTTCTGAGCTTCAGTGTGTCTATATTTTAAATCAATCAACTTACATTTTGTAATGCTGGGGAATGAATTCAGGTCCTTCTGCATGCTGAACAATCTCTATCACTGTCACAGGTGTGCCCACAGAGAAATGGAACCACTTTGGCTTTTTCCAGGGCCAACGCTGACCTCCTACTTTATCCTCCCCAGAGATATTACTGCATGGTAAAGACAAGGAAGGTGAAGGACCAACAGGTAGCCGCCATCTCTACTGTCCTGAAAGAGGACCTGCCTAGTAGTCAGCTGAGCTAGGTCTTATCTGAGAATTTAATTCACTATGTGATCTTAAAAGATTCTCCTACCCACCGATCACAGCAATGTTCTTTCAGGTAAAATAAAGGAATTGGTATATGTGGTCTTTTAGCTTTAAAATGCCCCACTCATTCCTTTTTCCAAAAAAATCTCATTTATTCCCAAATATTTTTGTTTTAGAGACTGTCAATGGACCAGACGATTGTATGTGATCACATAAATTGAATTTATATTTTCATGGAGCTTGTCTCAACATAAGTTCACCACTACACTAAAGATGTCCATATTATTATCTTTATTCTGAGGTTAAGGAAACAGGCATAGGAAGTAAAATTTTCTAAGGGTCCCATAATCGCTAAATAATTGACATGGGGTTTAACCCTGGGCCATGAGACTTGAAAGCCCTGGGATTCTAAAGAATGCTTTCCTCTGCTCTCACTGTGAGGGAATGATCCAGGAATCTCTGAAAGTGAATTGCTATTAAAGGTATACTAATTTAGTATCTACAGAGTGCCCTGAAAATATACCAGTGGGGGTGAATGAGATAAAACTGGTGCCTTGATGAGCTTAACTGTGGAGAAAATTTAGGCAGATAGGATATAGGATATGTTGGGGTTGTCTGACATGAGGGTCTCATTCATATAGTGAGGTTGTAAAGAACTTAATGATATGGGAGAATTTGAGGCCCATTATGAAAAAGGGAAATGAACTATGAAAAAATCCAGGAGAGAAGATTTTAAGGAGATAAGCACAAGATCAAATGGCCTTTATCAAAGTTTAAGATAATAAGACAGCAAGAAAATACAAACTTACTTGGAACATTAATTCTTATGCATAAGGTGTGGTCAGTTTAACCTCAAGACTGGTGGAAACATTGTCTAGGAAGCACTATGAAATGTGTAAAGGATATCAAATGTTCCAAGAACGACTGAGTTGGAACGAGAAAGGCTGGGACAGAAAAAGTGTGACAAAAACTGTTTGCATGAGTATTTAAGAATATCTGCTAACAAACTAGGTTTCTGTTGTCTCCAGGAAACTATAAGGAAGAAATAACCAGTAAAGGAATCTACTGAAAATTGAGGCTGGTATTGGGTCAGGTCATATTTTGTGTTTTTGTTCCATTTCCTCTTCAAAGTGTTTCCATATTGTGATAAATCTGTGCATGGCTGTAATGGGGGCTTCCATCTGTGATCCTGGAAGAGCCAGGTCTCTGAGAATAAGCTGGTCACTCACTGTCTTTGGAGGAAATTCAGTTCAGACCCTGGACAGAAGGACATCCATATAGCACAACAGATAATCTCCTCAAGACCAGCTGCTCCTTGCTTTTTGGACATGGACTAGAACCCAAATTGCTGAAACTGGGACCGGCTCTGTTCCAGGTGCTGCACATTGTTTGCTTCCTGGCCATAACAGTTGAAGTAGTTTTTGCCACAAGATTCACACCAGTGTGACCCAACAGAACAGGCCCATAAATGTGAACCTGGGGTTTTGAAGACCACAGAAAACCTTGGCCAAAATCAATTCTTGTTAATTTGAATGAAATTCCAAGCAGCATACCTTCTGATGTATTTTACCCAGACACATGACTCCACCAGAGGCCATTTCTCAGAGGTAATTAACTCCAAGCAAGGACCAGCAGCAGATTCTTCTTTGCACCCTCATTGCTTAGCAGAAAGCTAGCACATGATAGGTGTTCATTATGTTTGTCGAAAAGAATTAAAACATGTCTCGAGGGTCCAATCAGCCTGGGTTTGTTTGGCTTTGTCAAAGGATGAATAATAGACATTTCACAGGACCTCAAGTGCTAGTCTGTTTTTTGGAATCAAGTAAAAAAAATTTAGAAAAAGTGATGGGCATTTTGGGGGGAATTCAAAGAAGAATAAGACATGATTTTAGGAAGAGAACTCTACAGTCTAAGGGGAGAGTCAAAACAGAAGCATATGAGGATGCAAATGGCAAGGCTGAATTTGAATAGCAGTTCCAGCACAACAGAAGAACATCACCAGACAGGTCACCTTCCATTGCCAAGTGAATGGAAAAATAATAAGTGCTACAGAAGTTCAGAGCAGGGAGAGAGTTCTGTCTTCCTGGATGGAAGACACAGAAAAAAGACACAGGGGTGGGACAGTTGGTGGTGGGGGTGGGAAAGCATGACTAGCTCTTCAAGGAATGGGTGCTCTTGGTATAGTTAGCAGGAAGAATGGAACTGATTTAAGAAAAGGGACAAGAGAGACATCTTTATCTATAGAAATTTCATATTAGAGAACAAAGCATGTTAGTTAGAGCCCAGTGTCCATGTAGGGAAAATTGGTGTGAAAAAATGAGGAAAAAGGCTAGAAATAATTTTCCAAGGAACCCATGAGGGCATTCTAAAATATTTCTCCAAACACCCTTGGAGGAGGCCATAGGTCTTTGTCTTCACACTGAAAGAAATGAAAAAAGGAACGCATGCCTGGCATGATTTCATTTGCAGCCTGATTTAGCAATGTCTTATCTAGTTTGCCTCCTCTTTTGCTTTTCCTAATTTCCTCACTGCACAAAGAAAATAAATAAATAAGTGTACTATAGTCTTATTTATCCTTCTTTGGACATTTCTTTACCAGGCAGATGGTCAATTAAGAGCACTAAACAATGACACTGTTTTCTCTGTAAACATTTTTTTCTAATAGCCTAACAAATGTAAGTCTGTGCTGCCATACTGCTGAATACCATCTTGACTTTCTAATTACAAAGAACTGTGTCTTGATAGTTACAATTACAGCTGTAACAATGAGGCTGGGCCCTGAACAATACCGTTAGAGGCAAAGTGCTTATCCGAATATTCACAAATAAAGGCTTAAATTTATGCCAGAGAAGTAGATGGAGGTTAAACAATTGGGTAGAAAAAAAATCTTGAAAACACGGGCTTAATGCTACAGATGTGAATTTGAATCCAATTATTCTGAAAGAAAAAAAAACTTGAAAAGGTGCTGTTTTCTTCTGTTTTAGTAATCAATAGGTTAAGGGGTGGTTCAACTTAGCATGCTAATACCTCTAATTTTGATTTTGGCTACACTCTAGTATTTTCAAAGCATACTGTGTTTTTAACTAAGTGGGTTTTTTACAAAGTATAAATTATTATCTTAATATTAAGATAAAAAGTGATCATTCTTCCATCAGTTAACTCATAAATGAAATGATGTATGATTTTTCAGCAGCTAGTAGACACTATTTTAATGAAGGTAAAACTCCTTGGGGTTTGAAGTCAGAAAGGCATCAAAAACTGTTTTGTTTCTCAGTTTCTTCATCTGGAAAATGGGTACAATAAAGGCACCTACCTGTATAATTATTTCCACTACATTGTAATGAGTTTTAAATGAATAGATGCAAAGCATACATGCAATATAATGACCACTGCACCAAGGATTGTAAAAAACATAGCCAGCATTGTTATTAGTGGTAAGCACATTTCTGAATGAACTTCTTATACGCTGGAATAGGAAAAAGTAGCAAGATGTCTTGCAAGAGGAGACAACTTTGAAGTACACCATGGGTGGGTCGCTCAATGTCTCTATTTCCACATTCATGGAAGGAATGGTCTCTCCAAAGTTCACGGACAAAGCTGTGATTAGACTAATGCAGAACTGTACTTTGCCATTAACAGCACTTAACAAGCTTGGTAGGAACTTTTCTTTCCAGCTCAGAGTTGAGAGTTAGGATTATGATTTGAGATTTAGATATGCTTCAAATGACTCACAATCTATTGAAGCACTAAATGTCAAGTGGCCTGAAAAATATAGGGATAGTCATACTCCCAGCCTGAGGTGGCTGAAAAGTGTGCTTCTTTGTTAGTCTCATTATTTAGGTAAATTAACATTAATATTAACTCATGTAAGTATGGTATGGCTATGCCCTTTACATGTAAAAGCTTCTTCACCCCTCCAAAAATGAGAGAGGTACCAAAGGAGGTAATATTACTTTAAAAAGGTAATATTTTCTTCATTTTATAAGTAAATCAGATCTTGCTTAAAGTCAAACCATAGATCAGTGGCCACAGATTTTTAAATCTCAAGAGCATACTAATAATGTGAAAACATACAAAGGCCTCCAAGCAAACAGATGAAGACTAAGGCCTTGAAGGTATGTTGAAATGCTGAACAGCTCTGTGCTTGGCTGTGCTCAGTCACATTATGAGGAAGACTGCCTCCCTACTACTCATGTCCAGTTCACCTGCCCACAGTTGTCACAATGATCTGCATAAATGCCAATCTAATTGCATTTTCTTCTCTAGTAAAGACTTCATGGGCTTCCTGACTTGTATAGGATAAAGGCCAGGGTTTTTAGTTTGGCAGCTCCAATCCCAAAGACCTAATCCTCATCTTACCTCTCAACATGCTTTCTTCACTGTCTCATTTCATTCTGGGAATGAACAGGCCCTGCTCTTCACATCTTCTTGCCTTTGTCCTAATTTGTCCTGGCCCCAAATAGGGAACATTTTCTTCATACGTCTGCCTTGAGCCCACCAGGGGGCACAGTCCACACTGCCAATATGTGCCCCTGACTTCACTCAGTGTATTCCGGCCCTGGTTTTACAAGCTATCTCCTTGGTTTTCTGCCTTGATTTTACTTTTAAACTCCAATAGACTTGAAAATCTGTTGAAAGGCTCTATTATCTCTAGCTAGTCCATGCAAATGAGTACTCATTAGATACGGAGTAGATGTGGACAATGAGAAAGAAATAAATGTATAGGAGCCCCAGGAGAAACAGAGAGAAACCTCAGCCACCCAACATCACCAATTTCATAGTCTGAAAATGTAAATACATTGAGCCACCACACACTCTGCTTACCTAAGGTAACCATTTCAAGTAGTAGCCTTTGGTCTGCCCCTCCTTCACCAAGAGATTTACAAACCCAAAGATGAGCTCTCAAGGTACATGCTTTAAAATCCAATGGATTAATAAATAGAGATCAACCATCTAAAATATTAATTGCAGATAGGGGAATTTTATTGATTTACTTGGAACACTCATAAATTATCTTGCTTGCCCTTAATTTTTCAATGTGTATAGTAGTCTCTTTAGGTACATAACTATAAGCATGATGAGATCAACTTATGTGTCTAATCCATCTGAGTTTGAATCTAACATATTCCATGCCCAACAGCTGTTTGTCAAATGAATAGGCAGATTAGGCAACTCATTATTTCAGATATTTTAGATTTCCTTTAAGCAAGGAATAATCTTGGCTCCTTACTTTTTCCAAATTCAAAACAAAAGTTGAACTCCATGGGGGAAGAAAAACGAACTTGGGGGAGTTTAATCTTGAATAATTGAGGTTAGGTAGCAGTATTTACCAAGGTGGAAAGGTTAGGAGAAGCATAGTTTGCATTCAGTTAAATTTCACCATGTTCATTTTGAGACCTCTGTTAGCATTCAAAGGGAGATATTGAGTAGACAGTGAATCCAAGTCTCAAGGGAGAGGCCATGGTTAGAGATATGAACTAGAAAGTCAATGGCAGGACTTTCACAGCATGTGTCTGAATGTGATGGTTTAAGGAATTCATAAAGGCAAAGGAGGTAAGGAAGACTGAACTGAATGCTCTAAAATTTAGAGGTTGAAAGAAGAAAAATGTATACCAGAGAAATCTAAGGAGTACTAATCATTAGGGCAGAATAAAGTGGTATTCAAAAAGCCAAAAGTAGAAAGTTCCAAGAAGGAAGCAGTGAATAGGGTTGTCAAATGTTGCAAAAGTGTCAAATGAGATCAAGTTTGAGAATGGAAAACTGGATTTAGCAATATGGAAGACTAAATTTATGGAAAAAAATTTTCATTTGATAAATCATCCTTCCATACTTCTGTGTTTGCTGACTTTGGTACTGCACAATGCAGAGACTTTCCTAACTTCCTGGCAAGGAGCTTAAACTGCAAGCATCTGAAGCCGGAGTCACATATCGTTAAGGAAAGTTCAGTTCTCAGTAGAAGTATTTTCTTCTATCCCGTTTCCATGTTACAAAGATGTATTAGGCTTTTGGGAGTACCTATTAAGAATTCCAAATCTCAAATCAATTTTTTTTTTAATATTTGCTTTTCCTAGAGCCATTCTTTTTTAATTTGGTCTACCCCCACAAGACAGGGTGCTTCAATCAGTGTAAAAGTCTCTTATTTCTCTGGCTCTCTTCCATTCTGCGCACCATTTCTAGATCATCCTTTCCAGAATAGCACTTTCATAACAGTAATTAATAATGATGATGATGATGATGATGATAGCTGCTGTTAGTCAGCACCATGTTATCTATCACAATCTCATGTGCATAGTAGGCACTCATATATTAGTTGTGTGAATTGAAATTAGATAATTGTCATAAGTATGTTCTTGTGTCTCTTCCTATTGATTAGATTCATTTTATTTTTGTTCTCTGCCTAGCTATTTTTAAATATAATGAAAATATTTCCAGATAGTGTGTGAAAGCATTTTAATTCTTTAATAATACCATATAATTCCAAATGATCTTTTCCCTCCTATACTTTATAGTAAATAATAAATACATAGAGGGAAAATATATGCTTTATAACCAAGGGAAGAGCTAGTAAGCATTACCAAAAGATGGAGCACAGTTTTATCTTAAGTCAGCCACATAAATACCCATTAATTTTTTTAATGATTTTATTTGGTTGATGGAGTATTACATCTCCAAATTACATAGTTTAGATTTCCCATTACACGCTCCTTATGGATCATATGCATATTCACCAAGTTATGCAGAAGATTCTATGATGGGAAGGAGCCAATTTTCATTTTCTCTGTTCTTGTTTGAAGAACCAAAACTGTTGAAGGAATAAAGCACTCAGAAGTGCCTGTTCCAGGTTAATTGTCTCAAATTGCTCATTTAAAGCACCATTATAGTACAGCAATGCTAGTTAATCTACTCTGAAGCTTCCTTTTTTATGATCGTAGCTACATTTGGTGAAATGGCACCTTTGGCAAACACCCAAATTGGATAAAATTGCCATTTTTCTTGGAACCTGGAAAGAATAACACATGTTTTGAAATCACTTTATATCATGTGGTTCTAAATGGTGAGCTGCCTGTTTGTCTTCTTTGGAATTCACTCTTTTTAGCATTTTCTGATTTGACTATAAATTCCCTGTGCTTTATTGATGCAAGTAAACGATGTGTTTTTGCACAGAATACACAGGTAAGAGTGGGTAGGAAGGTGCAGAGGAAAGTGGCAAGAGGAATAGTGGCAATATTTTTATACATCACAACTGTGTAAGAAAATGATGTGTCCCTGCACTGACACATGTGCACAACTTTCAGCTCATGGTACCTCTATTATCGGAAACACTGTAGTTTGAGAGCCTCTTCAATGTCGACATAACTAGCAGGTCCCGCGATCATAATGGTAAAAACATTCACTTATTAATCAGCACACATAATTCCTCTCTAATGCTGTCAATTTAAGATGGCAACCTGATTTTTTTTTTTTTTTTTTTTTTATGGATCTGTGAGGTGGGTTAACAATTTGATGTTCCTCGTCTGCATTTTACTACCATAATCTCCATGCAGCTCGGGCTCTTTTCCCTCCCGCACTCTGAGAACATTTCTCAGGATTCCGCTGTTAAGCACAATGGGATATTTACCTCCTTGTTTCAGTTACGCATTAGGATAGGGGAATCAGCCAGAAAACCAGACCCTCCAATCTAAGCAGAACTAATGTTAACCTGTCACCAACCCACACTGACATTACCCTGAAATTCTCTTCTGTCTATTAGTTCTAAATCCCCCCAACCCCCGATTCTGACACTGTGGTGGTTTGCAGGTTTCTTTTATTAAACACCACTGGGACCTAGAGTCAGAAATATGCAGTATGTTGACATAGTTAAAATAAATAAATACAGCCCATTGCCAGAAATATTAAAAAATTCATCTAAACGTGCTCCTGTCAGAGATGATTTGTTCTTATCCAAACAGGGAGGATGGATAGCTTCAGGATGGACTGGGTAGAGAGACTCCATCTGGACATTCACTCCTTCATTCATTCATGCCTTCATTCATTTCCTGATAAAAAAAAAAGCAACCTACCACTTCTTGCTCACCATGTCAAATGTAAACAGAATAGACTTTGTTATTAGGAGAGATGTGACTCCAAGCGTCTGAGCTGCAGAGTGACAGGCGGCTCCTCTCTGAATTTCAGGCAGCCTCTGTCACTTCCCTTGACAATGAAGGAAGTTAATATATTCATGACATTACCACACATGCATTCACAATTCACAGCATATTGTATTGTTTACCCCTGTTCTTTTGTACTACTGCATGTAGTAATTTGCCTTCTAGCAACAGAAAAATTCCTTAACTTAAAATTTTACCCTCATTTTATTTACCCTTAATAGAAAAACCATTGCTTCCTGGCCCATCCATGGTTGGCAAGACCACCTTTCTGCAGCATTGCAAACAGATAAATGTCAGATTTTACATTTTGATCAGATGTGTCTACAGTCATTTCCTATACAGATTCCTCATCTGCCTCCCTCACTTTCCTTCAGCAGTCATCGCTGCCCTTCCTGTGTGTTCTCTACACAGGTGGCACTAGATGGCCAGCTCTTATAAAGGAAAGAATGGCACAGAGTGGGAGGAGCATGCTGTGGACTAAGTGTATTTCCCTCACAATAGGTCAGTGCTGGGGAACACAGTGAGTGCTGGGAACCTTTATACTTACCAGATATTTTCAGGTTGCACAATATGCTCAGTGTTTTTATCTATAGAGCATCTCCTTTGGTTTATTCTTCACCCCCAGTGGACTTGGTATACTCCCAATACTCATGAATCCTCACACTTCACTTGTCTTCTATCCATTTGTTTATGGGGCACTGATTACTCAGCCCCCTGACCTAACTTATTTATTCTGAAATGGTGTGAACTTGTAATAATGTTGAGTATTTACATAGATGGTTTTGCTTTGATCAACACTGGGTACAGTGAGTTATTCCGCTATTCCCAAATACCACACTATTCCTCAGAATTTTGCTGCTGGGGAACTAGAACTGAAATATGATTTGATGGCTTAGGGTAACTTTGTGGAGATGGCTGAAAGAGGCACAGTCTGATCTAGTAAGACACAATGGCTATGTCATTTTCATCCCAGTGATGAACTGTCTGTTTTCCAATGCATGTCACAAAATTCCTGGGCTGAGAGAGGCTGTGAGGGGTCACACAGTCCAATGCCTTGCATTTGACGAAGAATCATTTTTAAAATACTCTATGTTAAGAGCCTTCAAGACAACCTAGGCCCCTCAGTCGAACTAAATGTTGAAACCTTTTCTTAGACTAGACATGATCTTATCTACAATTTAAAAGCATCTCCTGTTTTGTTAGGGAGAAAGCATTTGGTTTTCTTTATATTCAAAGCCTTTCACACTTAGAATGAATCACATTCTCTTAAATTCTGATGCTCTTATGGCAGGCTATGTAATTCAGTGTTTACTTTTGTAACCTAGTTCCTTTGTACTGGTTCTTTATTATTTCATTTCTCTATGTCTAATTAATTTATAAGTTCATATTAGGCAGAAACTTTTATAAATCGTTATTAAGAATAAAAGAGACACTCCAGAGCAGTGGTTCCCAAACCTGATTACCTGTTAGGATGAACTGAAAATATATTTAAAAATACTGATGACTGGACTGCATTTCCCAGAGATTTTTATTTAAATAGTGTAGGGCACAAAGGGATATAATGTTATTAAAAACTCCTCAAGTGATTCTAATTTGCAGCCAGAATTGAGAGTCTTACCTTGGACAGATTATTTAACATCTCTAGGCCTTGATTTCATTATGCAAGAAGTGGGAATAAAATTGTAACCACCTATTTCCTAGAGAATTAAAAGAGTTTATGTATATAAAAGTCATGAGCACCATGTCTAGACAAGAGCATAATCCCAATAATAGTATTATTATTGCTAAGGTTATTATTATTTGGCCTAAAGTACCTGCCATTGGAAGTCCACCAAGCACTTAATAAATGAATATTGATTAATAACTTTGGGTCATGCAGTCATTAACTCACATTATCTATTAGAGAAAATTTAGCATATTAATATAACCATTCAAGTAACTGAAATCAAACTACAGTTTATTTAACATAACAAAATTCTTGAAGAATATGCATTTGGGAACATTATATAGGTAATTGTATTGGTTTACAATTTCTTCATGAATATAGAGAAAGTGAATCAGTGTTTCCTGAAAGATTTAGAGTAGAAAAATAAAAGAATCATAATATCTGAAGATTAAGATCAAAATATAAAGAATTACAAAATGTTGAAGACAATTAGGTGTTGTTCCCAAGAACATTTTGGCATTATAAAGATGACAATATCATTATCAGGATCATAATATAACAACAATAATAACTTTGCATTTATAATATTTTATTTCATTATAATAGACACAGCTCACGAGCTATCTGAGAAATCTGTGCTTGATCTCTCATCGTATAAATGAGTAGGCTAAGAAAAGATGAGATGATCTGACCATAAATAGCTGCAACATAAAGTATAGTAAATTAGAGCCAAACCAAGAAGCTTAAAATTTCAGAAGATAAATAAATTATTTTTCATTCTCATGGGATAAATGAAAGCTTCATAGAGGTGCTGATGTGTAATAACTTACGTGAAGGAAGAAAGACATCATTTAAATATGCAAAAAATAAGGAATTTTAGACAAAAAGAACAAAGAGAATAAACACAGGGACCTGACTGACTGAAGTATAATGTGAATTAAAAGGGCACTGGGTGATAATATTGGAATGGAAGTTTAGAGTCAAGTGTTAAAATGTCTTGAAGATGAACATAACAGAGCAAAGGTCTCATAAAAGTTATTCAATAAGCTATCCCTGGTGTAAAGGTTTAGGTTGGTCATAAAAGAGGTGAGCTCAACTTAGAGAAAAATAAAACTGATACAAAAGTAATGAAATGAAAAGAAAGAAAAAAAGAAAGAGAAAAATTTCAGCCTTTTTAAAAGAAGACAACAAAATCCATACTTTACAAAAAATAAAAATAATAATTTTTAGCATTCACTAAGAAATCATTAAATGTACAATATGAAGAAACAGAGAAATCTGACCAATAATTTCAGAAATGTAGCACTATCAGACAAAGAATTTAAAACAGTTTTCTGAATATGCTTTAGTATTTAAAGTAAAATATGGACATGAAAAGAATGAAATAGAAGTCCTCAAACCTTAAGACACCATGTTTGGTGCAAATATTCACTAGATTAGCTCAAGAACAGATTAAACACTGAGGAAGAAAAGACCAACGAATCTGACAATACAACAATAGAAAAATTAAACATAAAAGGAAAACTAACCAAGGAAAACAAGTAAACTGGAATCAGAAATCTGTGGGTAATTTTTAAAGTGTTCTAATGTAAGAGATATTAGCATTCTGAAAGAAAAATCAAAACTATTTTTGCAGAAATAATAACAGAAAATTATCCAAAATAATGTAGATATATAAATTTGAAATTTTAAGATGAACAAAATAAAAATAATATAATGACACACTGTAACTAGTTATAATGCAATAAAGAAAAATCTTAAAAACAGAATAAAATATACATTACTTATAGGATCAACAATAAAAATAAAGGCTACATTTTTATTAGAAATGCAATCGAGAAACAATGGAATAATATTTTAAGTAAAAAATGTAGACAGATAAGATAAGGCTGGTAAATAAAAATTTTATAGCAACCAAAACATACTTAAAAAATGAGGGTGAAAAAATATATTTTTCCATCAAAATGGGAAAAGGAATTCATCATCATCAAATTTGAAGCATGAATATATTAAGTTCTTAAGTCAAAGAAAATATACCAGGGAGAAATCTAAATATATACAAGAGATAAGAAAGCTGGAAAGGGAAGTGTAAGTAACTATAAAAGGCTTTTCCTCTTATTTCTTATTCGGTCAAATGAATTTACTGTTTAGTGCAAATTAATACAGTATTTTGAGGATTGTAAATATGTATATGTAACATTCATGACAAGACAAAAAAATAGAAAAATATTGTTATATGTATTTATAGTACACTTAAATGAGAATACATTAATGTACTTTACATTATTTGAGTCTAGATTTAGAAAGTTAAAAATGCATATGGCAAATATTATAACATCTAGTAATTTTTAAAAAACAAGGTATACATCCAAACATATAAAGGGAAGATAAAATGGAGTACTAAAAACCAAGTTCTGGTAAGCCAAAAGATACCAGGGAAAGAGAAAGAAGTAAAGAAAAAAAAAAAGGCAGGACAAAGTGCAAAAATAGCAACATCAATAATTACAATAAATGTAAATGTCTTAGCACTATAATTATAACAGATTGACAGACTAAGATAATGAAAGCTATATCTAACTACATGCTATATAAAAGAGATAGGAGCCATAAAAATGGAAAGAGAATAAAATATAAAAGATAGAAAGAGGTATATAATGCAATCACCACACTAAAGAAAGCTGAATTATCTATATTAATACAAGACAAAAAAGACTGCAGTTAAAGCATATTCAAGGCAAAAACAAAGATGCTTCTTAAGTGGTCACTTCATTACAAGGATAGAAGAATACTATACTAGAGTTTAAAACGGATAAGACAAAAAATCACAGAACTGCAATGAGACATATCCACAGTCATAGAAATTTCAAAGCCCCTCTTCCAAATTAATAAAATAAATAGAAAATCTATTAATCAATATCTACTAATTATCATTTATGGAAAATGATATACAAGAGCAAGATAAACACTCTTTTTAAACATACATGGGTCATCCACTCAAAAACACCATATACTGAACCAAAAGAGAAGAGTTAAAAAGTGTCCAAGAACACTATGTATGTTATCTGGTTATATGAAAATTAAAATATTCAATTTTTAATTTATAGAAAATCTACAATCATTGGAGCAAAACATATATTTAAATTATGCAAGTCAAGAGGAGGTCATAAGGTAGATATAAAAATATCATGATGAAATAAAATACTGTAATATATCAAATGCATCAGATACACCTAACATACTATACAGAGAAAAATATTTTAGTTTATAATGTTTAAATTAGAAAATAGGAAAGATCTAAATTCTACATTAAGGAACAGAATAGTCAATATTAAGACAAAGAACAAATTAAAACCAAATTAAGTAGGAACTAATTTGGAAGGAATTAATAAAGCAGTAAAGATAAATGTAAAGTACACAACTTTCTCACTCTGACAAAAGGTATGTATAAAAAAAATGGGGGCAATCATCGTATTTAAGTATGAGAGTGAATACTTCTCCCAATGTTTTTGGAAAGGCAGGCCAGTTAACCAATCGCATTATATTCATTATTAGAATTCCTAGTTAATGAAATGAACCAGGAAAAGGAAATTAAAGGTACAAATTTGAATATAAAAAGGTAAAATTGTCTTCATTTATGAATGATATCATATGCATATTTTTTAAATCTACAGAAAATTCTTTATAAATATGAAATGAATTTAGCAAAATCATAAGGTAAAAAGCCAATATACAAAAATTAATCGCATTTCTACATACTAGCTATGGACACTGAAAATGAAATTAATTGTTTTTGAACCAGGAGACCGAGCAGGAGACCGAGCTGGTGAGGACTCCTGGGCATGCCCAGCAGCCTCCAGCTTGCCCCTCCCACTCGCCTTTTGACTGTACAGCTACTTGGATCCACACTGCAGAGGCACAGGGGAGCATAAAGGCCATTGTCCTGAGCTGGAGAAGTGAACAACAGAGAGAGGGCCTCTCTTAGGCTCCCTGATGAAAACTGAAGCCCACTAGAAAAGTGAGGAGAATCTGCAATGAAGGCACAACAAACCACCGTGCTTGGTAAATTGGAGGGATCATCACCTCCCATCGGAACCTGGACTATCTTCAGGGGAAGGGCAGCTGAAACCTGCAGCAGAAACTTTCAGAGTTCAACCCTGCAGGAGGACAGAGAGCTCAACTTGGGACTTTCAGCCAGAAATCTGCCTGTATCTCACGAGTCTGTGACTGGCTTATTGAGACTCATTGACTTGTAACTGCACACTGCTGCCCACATTGTCTATTGTGACAGCAGAGACATACACTGAAGGAGGTCCTTGATTTTTATCTTTTATTTGTTATTTTCAAAATTACCACTATTTTTTTTGCTCTTATTTTTAATTTTTTTCTTCTTTGCTACTGTTTTAAAATTTTTATTTTTCTCTTTTTTCTTTCTTTTCTCTTTTCTTTCTTTCTATCTCTGCCTCACTCCCTTGCTGTCCCACATTGTTCTTCATCTCCCTTTGTGTTGCTGTTCTGCCCTTAATTCATATTTCTTTATATTTCATTTCTTCTCTTTCCTTCTCTTGCCTGTGCTCCCTGGCCTCACTGCTAACTTTTCCCTGTCCTCCTACTTACCTATTCCTCCTTCCCCAATGCCTTCTAACTTCCCATCCTGAAGGGTAAAGTTGCCACATTGAAGAATTTATTCACTATACACATATGTTGGGTTGGTCCTTGATTTTGATTTAATTCACACAGTTAAAAATGATAGATTAATAACTACTACAAATTGTCATTTTCTAAGAGGTACTTGAGGCTACTGTGTTGCTGATTGTATCACTTGGACTAAGGTATTGTGATTGATCTAATCAGGTGTCCTTCCTGGTATAATGAAAATGAGACAGCCTCAGAGTCATTAGAAACTCAAAACATAAAGGCCAGCTATATCTGGAAGACACCTCTGAGAAGCAATCATTCCACAAGTGTTCTAAATACATCAACAAATATATTTACAATAAGCAACTTCAAAGTAT
>NW_004624833.1:2415607-2437635 GCF_000247695.1 Heterocephalus glaber | reverse complement strand
GTAGGGGTGGTGGGAAGGGAAGGGGAAAGGAAAGAAGGGAAAGGAAAAATTATGAGAAAAGAAAAAAAATGGAAACACAGTGTATGTAAATAGGGAAGGGTGGAGGTGGTGAAGGATGCACAGGTAATGGGGAAAAAAATAAGAACAAAGATACATCATGTAGAGGTCCAAGCACCCAATGATAAATGTAAATATCTTATATACCTAAAATGTACCCAAAATATTTTTTTAAAAATTAAATGTTTTCATTTATGTTTGCTTTAATGTAATAAATTATTAAGGATAAATTTAGTAAGACATGTACTACAAATGGCAAAGAAAAATTATAAACTTTGCTGTAATTAACAAATCTAAATATGCAGCAGAGCATGGTGGTCCATGCTTGTACTCCTAGCACTCTGGAAGGCTGAAGCAGAAGGACCCCAAGTTCCAGTCCAGCCTGGGCAATTTAGCAATTTAGTGAGACTCTTTCCCATTAAAATTAAAAAAGGACTAGGGATGTAGTTCATTGGGAAGAGCCTAGGTTCAATCCTTAGTAATAGAAAAGAAGTCAAAATATATAAAAAGATTAATAATGTTCATAAACTGGAAGAAAGACAATCTTCTTTTAAGATACTAGATCATCCTAAGTAAGTTTATAAATTTTATATAATCAGAATAAGAATCTAATAAAGTTTAAGGAGGATATTTCATGAAATTGCATAGCAGTTTATAAAACTTATATGACAAATTTAAATGAAAACATAAAATCTAGAGAATACAAAATAATGTTGAGGGGAAAAAATACTTGATTGAAGATTTATTTTAAATTCTGTACTTAATTATAATTAACCTTAACCTTTACCTCACACTATACTCAGAAGTTAATACTAGATAGAAAACAGACACAAACACTAAAACCTAAGTATTTAGATAAGAAAATTTCTGTGGTCTTGGGATTGGCAAAGACTTCTGGATGGGATACCCAGGCAAGCATACACACTACACACTCTAGCCAGAAAGAATAAAATCACTGGACATCTCAAAATTTCTTCTAATATTTGAAAATCACTTTAAGCAAATGAACATGAAAAGTAGGCTGGAAAATAATGTATACCTAATAATATTTTTGTATCAAGTGTAAGAAGCTGATCATTTTCTTGGTACCGGGGATTAGACTCAGGACCTTGCTTTGGTGAGGTAAGCTTGGTGCCACTGAGCTAAATCCTTCCCTGAGAAGCTGATCTTTCAGTGTAATTATAGGAAGACAAACAATCCAGTATAAAAATTGGCAAAAATATTGAGCAGACACTTCACAAAAGATGATGTACGAATGACCAATAAGCACCTGAACAAATGGTTAACATCATTAAGCATTAAAGAAATGAAAATAGAAGTCATTATTAATGACTTCTATGTTTCTATTAAAACAGCTAAAATTAAGGAGACTGACTACCAGTTGGTGAGTATGTAGAATAACTGGAAATGGAGCCCTCATTTTGCTGGTGGTAGTATAAAATGCTTGTAAAATTAAAAAAAATACATATATATACATATTCAAACAGTTTAACTTTTTAAATTTTCTACCTGGGAGAAATAAAAACTTGTATGGGAATAAATGTAAAACTTTCTTCATAATATCTCAACTTGGATGCATAAACCATCCTAGTACATCCATCCACACAAAGGAATACTATACAACAAGAAAAAGAGACTAATGATATATCTACTCTATTATGCTGTATAGAAAGCTAGATAGAAAGGATTACATGGCTGTGGAATTCCTTCCATATGAAATTATAGAATGGGCAAAAAATAATGTATAGTAACCAAAACAAATAAGCATTTGTCTAGTAAGTTCATGGTAGCATGGCGTGGGGAGAGCGGAATTGGTGACAAATAGACATAAAGATGGTAATGAAAGTGTTCTATGTCTTTTTTGCAATGGCAATTATCCAAATGTACACATACAGTAAAACTTCTTCATACTGTCTGCTAAATATAGGTCATTTAATTTTATGTAAATTGTACAGCAATTGATTTTTTAAATGAAAACTTTTTTTAGGCAAGCTCCACCAAGTAGTCCAAGTTGGTCTTGAACTCAACATTCTCCTGCCTCAGCTTCCTGCCTGCTAGTGTTATGGTGTGTGTGACCATACCCGGCTTGACAGGGTCATATTAATTTTAAATATCTATAAATATGTAGCATTCCATTGGGCTTAGGAAAATATTTTTGCCTATAATAAGTGAATTTTTTGGTAGGCTTTGAAAGAAAGGCTGCTATAAACTTACACTGGAACTGAAAATTGAGCCAGAGCTGATCTGAAAGTCTCTGCAACGGGCCACTATTGACAACGGAGCAAAATTTAGGATTGACGAAGTATGGGTCTGGCAGGCAATCAAATTCAAAATTTGTTATTTAGCAATCTCAGACTGTGCTAAAGGTATTTCATTCATCCTCTCCTATGTTCATCAAAACAATACGAGCGTTACTATACCTTTTATCCAAAATTCCCCAGTAAGAAAATTAGAAGTAGAGATATTGAGATGTGAATGCATTTTTTCTCTCCCAAATACATAGTAGCTCTTTTCACTTATGTAAGAAAAAGTAATGAATAAGAGAGTGTTGTTTCTGGCCAAATTTTAGACAGATTTGTCTTTAAAAGAGAATGAGAGCTACCTCTGAGAGTCAGATATGAACAAAGTACTCAACATTTTGAATTGGAAAGATTTGAAGCTATATGTGAAGACAAAGCTCCCAACATTTTGAAATGGAAAATTTTGAAATGGAAGAAAACTGAGGATCCTCACATTTGATTGTTAAATTGATCTGATTTCTAGTTTCTGGATGGATAGATTTTGGGAGTTCTCTTAAAACTTCCCTAGCTAAATAAATTCATGTGGCAAGTTGATTTTCTGACCTGACATTAGTAGCTTTTCAAAACAAGTAGGCCAAGTTTATATTCTTCATAAGAATTATCATTCCCATGATGGTCTCCAGTGGTATTATGCAAGGGTCTGGATTGTTCTACATTTTATGAATCATTCAAATACAGTTTTGTGAAAGCCTACCTGTATGATGATCTTCTTTTAAATCAGTATAAAATCAGTATAAATTTTTGGGAAGAACTGTACTACAGATGAAAGAATTCAAAAATTAAAAACTCTTAAGGGAAGCCAACAGGCTATTTTAAAAATACAATCTAATTTATACTAAATATGAAGCCCTGAATTTAAGTTGAAAAGCTGTGAGATACTTGAACTTTGATGGACTGCAACTCATTGAGAAGAAGGCTTTCAAATAAAGTAGACTGCTTCACAGAAGAATGAACCCTCCACTGTTAGAGGTGTAGGAGAAGATGGTAAGATGACCATCTTTTAACAAAAGTGTAGGTATGTTTCTAAGATTCTAGGTCTTTATTGCTATGAGAATCCTTGAATGCTGCAGACTGAAGAGATTTGGTCACAGTTTAGCTGTGATGGATGATGAAGAAGTAGTTTTAAAAAACTGGTTTCCTAGGGTTTTTTGTAAGGAATAACAGGATCAGAAAAGGACAGGAAGGGCTGATTTGGGGGAAATAATCCACTAATTTCTGTTTTACACCAAGACACTAATGTTTTGACTAACTGTATAAATATTTGCTTGATATTATTTGTTGTATTTCATGAGACAACAGTGAGGAGTTTTTGAACTATTTAACCTAGAAATGATTTCTGAAAACAAGGGGAAGAGTGGTATCTCCAGGGGAGGGAATACAGAAAGAGAGAGGAAGAAGATGAAGGTAGAGCCTTGAGAAATAATTATTTTTCAGGATGTAAAAACAGCAAACAGTCAGAGAAGGAACAAGAAAAGACAGAAAAAAGTAGATTAATGCCAGTCCTTAGGACCCAAGAGACAAGAAAATACCAAGGGGGCAGGGGTCATTAAAGACCATTTAAAATATTACATAGAGAATAAAATTAGAGCAGACACAGAAAATTTCATTTTATGATCATCAATATAAATACAAACATCAGTAGATAGAAGATGAGAGTTGTTCTTTTTTTTTGGCAAAATGAAAATAATTTTATTTGGAAAATCAGCAGCTCTTCAGTATGTTTATTGAACACAAACACTTTGAGGAAAGCCTAATATTGGTGGAGAAAGAAGAGGTATCTCCTTTAGATTCTGGAGAAACCAAGCAGTAGAAAACCAGTGTTCAGTGGTACAGGTGACCAGGAGGTTGGGGGGCAGGTGTTAATGCGATTCTCTGTTTCCTGACATAGTGCATGAGATATCTACTTCTAAATGTTACTGAGAGACCTACACACTTACTTGCTAATATTTTTTTAAACCCAGAATTTTTTTTTTTTTTTTGGAAAGGAGATAGAAACATGAG
The DNA here is from genome assembly GCF_000247695.1 of Heterocephalus glaber. Next base: position 2,433,277 of record NW_004624833.1, on the reverse strand, counting down.
GGAAGAGAAGGAAAGAGGAAGATACCAGAGAAAGTTTTCAGAAAGTGAAGCTTAGTGCCAGATGGAGAAAAGGAAAGATTAGGGAGGTTGTGCCAGATGGCCTCTGCTTTTTCAGTGAAGTAGGAAGGAAGGTCATCTGTTCAGAGTGAGGACAGCATGGTTAAGAATGAAGGATCAAAAAATGTAGAAAAAAAAATGTTAGAACAGTTGTTTTTCTTCTTAAGAGAAAATGGATACAGTATAAAGTTCAGAGAGGCATAAGATCCTTAGATCCTGAACAAAAAGATGCCTAGAAGTGAGATTTAGGAACAAGAGTTTAGCAGACTCACTGGCAAAGTTTTAAATTTATCCAGTAAAGCATAGAACCCAAGGAGTGAATTATCAGCCTAAACCTGGTAAGGTAACTCACTTTGGGGATTGGCATGATTTAGGCCACTGTAAAGAGTGATTCTCGAGTGTTAGAAAAGACAGCTGAGAAGTGACTTCCATGGCCTTTTGATACCTAAAGAAGACTTAGGAAGCTGAAGTTAGGGTGATAAACTGAGGTGAATGGTATGGAGCTGAGGACACAGCGGACATAATAAAGGCAAAAGTCAGATACAGGAGCCAGGAAGGAATAGAGAAGTTAGAAGACATGATGGTTGTAGTAGGAAACAGGAACTCTTAAATATGGATTATTGAAGTTAGGTCAGTATCAAGAATAGGAGAACCTGAAATGCTACAAGTAGAAGGTCGAAGAAGTCTGCTAATATCAGGTTCGTAAAAATTGAAGGTGTTAGGAGAATTTTGCAACAGGTTTAACTTTGGACATTGATGAAGATTCTTAAACTGCTGACCTGATACAATTAAGAAAAAATAATGTAACAACAATAGCAGTAAAAATTTGTGGAAGAAACAGGAAAACATTGTTTGGTTGTTCCTCAACCAGCTTGCAGTTTAGCTAGAAGACTTTTCATTGAAAGACTTCAATGCTGCAGACAGCACCCCTGTAATGGGTTTGGTCCGAGAAAGACTCACTTCAGAAAGAACCATAGCCTTGCCCACAGCAAGCCTCCCACCCCAGACCCTGCCATTCAAAGGATTTTTAGCACAGCCTTCTAGAATCTGCCTCTACCCACCACCCACTATACCCCATACTCAGTCTTTGCATTAGACAACCAGACCTACTTGTTAACATCTCACATGTTATTTTTCTACTCCAAAAATTCAGATTACAATAATTCCAGTAATGTATCACCTTCTGAATGGCCCAGAGGTCCATCACCTGGAAACCTGGACCCCAGTAAGTACAGCCTTTACTAATACAGTTCCTAGGCCTATGGAGTGACTATTCCCAGCACGGGACATTTCCCTCCTATAGTCCTGGTGCTATCAGCACTAACTTCTCTGTCTCACAATAGACACACAGCCTAGGGTACACTGTAATATTCAGAGTCCACAAAATCTGTAAATTCCTTCTGAAATCAGGATAAATGAATATTACCATAACAAATTTAGCCTGTATTATATTTATCTTTATATCAGCACAGTCATATAATATGATATTGATTTTTTTTTCTGGAGTAAGCACCTTCATAAAGAAATCTACCTAAAGCCCTATGAAAGTAAAAAATCCACCCTAGGTCTAATTATTATTAGCATCTTTTCTCCCCTTTCAAAATTGTCTCTTGGAAACCCTGAGTATGAGGAAGAAGTGGGAAGCAGGAAGATGTAGGGAGATAGAAAGACAGCTCAAATCTAAAGTAAAATATAGATGGCAGCCTAGTTCAGCCAGATAGTTATGGTAAACTTTATGGATACTTTTGGACACACTCTGAGAGCTTGTCCAATTGTAAAGTGTCCCTTGCTCTCTGAGAATTATTCTAAAAGGAATCAATAAAGACCAAATAGATAAATGAAAGGAAGGACAAGAAGCTTATGACTCCATTTACCACACAAAGCCCTACCCAGGAAACCCTTGCCACTGCCATCTGTTTTCTTTTATTATGTTTTGGGTCCCCCCCCCCCAGCCCCTTTTTCAGTCTCCCAGGCTGCCAAGTTTTGTTAGAGATATTTTTGAAAACATGCTGATTGGCTCTGCCACAAATTCATGTTCTCTAACCCCTTAGTGTGGCTCAGCAATCCTTCTTTTCATCTCTTATTAACTCTGTTTACTCCCCCAGCCATGGCTTGGCATTGAATGGAATGAGAAACAGGTTGGTCTTTGGATCACTCAGCAAGTCTTGGTTGAGGACCTACAGCAATGCTCAAGACACCAGGTCCTGTCAGAGACTTGACCCCAAGCCACTTAACAACACACTGAGGACAGCAATTTGAGTCATCTTTTTTTCCCTACACACCTATTGTGTGCCACACATGGTAGTGAACACTGAGGAACCAGAAAGAAGAATTTGACAGGGACCCCCATTCCCCTGATGAATCTGCTCTCCAAATATGGAAATAGATAACAACAATTCAAATGCTGCTTCTCTGTAGTTTAGGGTAGGTGGCTGACTGCTAAGTTCACCTCAGGGGAACCTACAGTTCTCTACAAATATAGACCGAGCTTACATAATAGATATCCCCTTGCTCTTCATTTGGAATTCCTCCCATCTACAAGCATTTCTACATTGAAACCAAAGTGAATATGAGATTATTTTTAAATCATTAAAATCCTTGGCCCAAACAGCTAGCCAGAGCGTGTTACTCCTTAGTTAGAAGCTGTCAGAGTCACTTAAACAGAAAGCTGAACAAAGTGTTAAACAAACGTACAAGCAGAGCAGAAGGGGCAGTTCAAATATCGCCAGGTAATCCAAATCCATGTGGATTCAAGAAGCGCACATCTGCAGACTCAGAGAGACCGCAATGCTGATTAGCTTTTTAATCTTACCCTAGCAAGGATGGAAATTTTTCCTGTTACTGAAAGACACGAGGAAACCATTATTTCTTTGTAAAGACAAATATCCATTTCAGTAAGTAATTTAAAGCACACACTGTAGAGAACATGTGTGGGTATTTGGCATAGAGCGGGAAGCACTAATAAAATAACTTCTCTTTAGCTGGTCTTTTCTATGCTAAAAGACAGAATTAATGGTGTCTTTTTTCTGGTATTTACCATATTATAGATGCTTACAGTTGATCAACAGTTAGAAATAAAGTAGGCTTATGCACACAAAACGAGGGAAGGAGAACCAAGGAAATTCATCACCATTTCCTGCCCCCACTTAGGATGTCATCAGGATTTAACTAATGCACTTGATGTCGGCTAATGACTCTGTCTTTCTTTATTTAGATATATTTGTACCTGAATAGCCTTGGGATTGTTCCAGTTGTACATATTGGACTTTGATATTGTTTGCAACTTGAGAATTTATCTATTTATCCTAGAAAAAGAAGTACTCTTACATTTTCAAATGAGTATTTCTTTCTGACATGTTTGTGAGTCTAAGAAAAGATTAGGCTTTTTGACATTGTGGAGCATTAAGAATAAGTTCACTACACATCTGGACACCTGCTCCTTTTTTTGCCTTCATGTTGGGAAAAGGGAAGATTGACTAATATTCACATACAGAGTCTATGCAGAGGGTTGGCTGCTGTGAAAGAAAAATCATTTCTGTCTAAGTCATTACCTTCACAGAGCTTATTATTGCTTTCAGATAGTAAATAAATATGACAAAAGTCTAAGAGAAGATTCAGTGAGCAGAACCAAGGGAAACAGTAGAGGAATTGGTGCTGGATTTCATGACATAAATGAACCTGGCACCATGCTTGGTTCATAGTAGATGCTCAGTAAACATTGGTTAAATGACTAAAATATATTGTAGTCAACAACATGGTGACTCTCAGCTATCATATTTTGGGATTTCCATTGGGAAGTACCAGTTATCGATATTTTTCAACCACTTTTCTTCCTGTAAAATTTGCTTCTTATTATATGTATGGGTTTACAAATGGGTATGAGAATAATCAAGTCCAGGACTGGAGATATAGCTCAGCAGTAGAATGCTTTCCTAGTTTACACAATCTTTGGCACTGGAAAAAAATAATCAAGGGCATTGACCTTCATGTTCAGTTAAATTACTGTGACAGAGTATGCTCTTTGTGTATTAGAGATAGGGACATTTTGATAAAGACATATAATGGATATTACATCACTACTTGGAAGACCCTCATCCTCTCTTCAAAATTTTAGGGTCCTCTAGAGACTCTCCATATTAGTTTTCTAATTAGCAAAAATCATTTTCCCAAATTTTCTTTTTTCTCATTTCTGCCTATTATAATGCAGCATCTTCTGGATCCAGTAAAATAGTGCATTTCCTTGCTTTGCTTTTCTATTTTTGAAATTTTTGCAGACTGTAATTACTCTCCATCTTGGCAAGGGCTTCAGTGAATTAACCATTTTCTTTAATCCACTCATATAACTGGATTCTTCTATGGGCTTAATCATCTTGATGCTCTTGCCTGGAGTTCCTCTTGCTGCTCTTCTGTTCATTTGTTTTGAAAGACAATGCCTAAAACTGAACCCTTCATGCCAGTGAGAAATTCTAAGAAAGCAGACATTTTTTGGTATAGTCATGATGCAGTTTTACTGCTATGCAGCTTTTTATGACATTATCAACAATTTGTATTTTCTCTCAACCTGTACCTAAAGCTTGGAAAACTTCCTGGTTTTCATTTTCATTTGTGTTTTTTGAAGAGAGAGAAGGAGAGTGTATGGACATAAGACATAGGAAAGAAGAGGTGCCAAATACATTCATATCTTGTAATTAAAAAAATAGTTTCATTTGACCCAAAGCATAAGAGTTTATAGTTCTTCAACTTAACAGTTTTAACAGCTCTTATTCACTCAGTAGTTTATAAAATATTCTTTATTGATGGACACATAGTTATATAACTATATATAAATATATAATACTTAATCAAATAGTGTTGAATTATTCCCATTTTATGGATGATGAAATGGCTAACGAGTCTAATAGCTGCCTTATGAAGCCAGGCAGATTCAGGACTAATCCTTTATCTTGCCACTCCTAGTCCAAAACTGTTTCTGAACCAAAACAGCTGCCTCCTCTATCACAGTTATTGTCCAGTGAAGCCCATTCCAGTTTCAGATACTGCATATATAATAAAGCATTATGGCCAACTTTATTTTCAGCTCAAACACTTATTATATACTTTGTTTTATCTGATTGTTTTGCACCTGTCAAAGGGAGGGAGCAAAGAAAGTAAAACTGTGAAGTGCCATGCATGTTTTACTTTGCAGAGACCTCTGCGGAAGACTGGTGTCAGAAGGCAAGGACAAATCCATGATTCTGAGGTTGCTTTGTTACAGTGACAGAGACTAAACATTACTAAGCTCTGTTGATAATAAAAGAGAACACATGGTATGGAATGTTCAGTGATGATTTATGGGTTGAGAGTCTCCAAATTATGAACAAGCTGTCTTCTAAATTTATCTTGAAGGAAGTAGTTTAGAATAATGATTCAAGTTCTCAATAGAGAAAAAGTCTTGCAAATGAGTTTAAAAGTTCAAGTCTATCTACAAACGACTAGATATGTAGTGACAGGTATCCTGGAGTCTCTATGGTAAAATTAATAAATAGTAGATAGAAGATGATAGATAGATAGATGGATAGATAGATAGATAGATAGATAGATAGATAGATAGATAGAAAGTCAATGTCTGAGACACCTCCAAATCCCAGCTTCCACTACTTCAACTACTGCTGTGGATCAGGATCTCCAGGCTCCAAATCATCAGCCTCCAGTTAATATCCTATCTCCGGAGGAAGAGGCCTAGAGGTGTGAAAATTTTGAGAGTCAGGCAATGGCCCTTAGAGTGAGGAGGAACCAGGTGGTGACAATAGAAGGTGTGGAAAACCAGAGAATCCTACGAGGTAAGCACTGCAGAGAAGTTCCCCTTTCCTTAATTATATCAGTCCTGGAACTGACCTGCCATTTCTCCTTTCTGCTATCACCCTAACTGTTGTCTCAAATTTCCTTATGACCCGAAGTGTTGTGGGTCTGAAGAGAGGCCCAGGGCTTCCTCCCCATGTTCCATTCCTGAAGCCAGCACATAGCAATGCCAAACACTGGCTAAGTTTGAACTTTTTCCTGTCATCTTGCATCAAAAGTAAACCAGAGAAAATATTCTTTGCTGTGCCCTGTTCCCAGGGTTCTATCAGTATCATTCTGTAACTTGAAAAATATGGATTTAATACAGACGTTTCCAGGAAGCCATTGGTCAAAACACTGTGACCTAGGTGGATTGTGCTTATTCAGAAGATTTATACCTGACACCAGATAGTATAGATTATCCGGATAGACACCATTGTGCTTAATGTTGTCTATTTGTATCTAAGTTTCTAGTACATATTATCAAGATTTTCCCTATGTAATTGCAGCAATAATGGACCCAGGAATAAGACTATCTGGTTCACAAGCTCTATGCCGTTTCTTTATATACAAAATGAAGCAACAAAACTGTAGTACCTACCTTAAAGCATTATTACAAGGATAAATGGATTCGTCTTTACAAGGGAAATATCTTAGTGATTACCACAGCATAAGCAGTCAATATTGTTTCTTGTTATTACCACTGTCTTCATTTTCTGCTTCAGAGATACATGGATTCTGGCTTTCCTATAGAACTTTATCAAACCCATTTAACAAACGCAGTGCCACTGAGCTAAATCCCCGCCCCTCAATCATACATTTTTACTTGAACTATAAAACCTTTGTGAGTTTTTACCATGTTCTGTGATGTCATTTGCTGTTCATTTGGTACAAAAATTCCATTTGTACTTTAAGTCTGCCTCTGTTCTTTTCTCATTAGCCTGTGACAATTAATGTAGAACATTATTCCACCACACTGTCATTTTCATGATGTCAAAACATTCAAGATTTATTAAATAAATTATGAAGCTAAAATCCTAGTCTGAAAATATCTTTCAATTATAGCTGATCACTGTAAAAAAGAAGTTTTGTCTTCATAATTAGTAAAAGAATCCAACAAGAGTACAATAGCAGGCACATGATGATATGATGATTGCTGTCACATTAACACTGGGACATGATCACCTAATGCCAGCCAGAAATGCTCTGACTGGATGTGATAATTTGGTACCAACATGTAAACTCACATATAAACCCAACCAGTGAAATCATGTGGCAGTACTGGGTCATAAGAAAGTCTTTGCTATGGTTCAAAATATATTTTTCTTTTATATTTTAAAAATTGCAGTCAATCTAAAAATTATCATTGAAAATCTGAAATTTTCTATCTGAAAACCTACCATGGCAGATCTCCTTGACTTTTAATAATGCTGTCACAGACTCTCAGGGGTAAATAGACACAAGAAATTAAAGCATTCAATTCCAATATCAATTGATTATTCGCTGAGGAGTACACGATGAGTTTGTTATGTTGAGCTTCTGTGTGCTATGGATGCTTTCCTTTTTGTGATCTTCATGAATTTATTATGATTAATATGGGCGTTTGGTTATGTCTACTTTAACAATTTTCTATATTGTTATTTATAGTCACATCCAACATATAGAACACGAGGATTTTGACTGAGTTTCGTCTGTGAATCAGGAGTGGCCCAAAAATACTTCGGGAGAAAGTTGTCCCTGATTGCAAGTTCCATGACCTGGAAAAATGGCCTTCAGTTCAGCCAAGTATCCTTCCACATTCTTTTAATATTTCTAGGATAATGTGTCATCCTGGGAGGCTGCTAAGTCTTATGTTTTTGTACAAATCTGAAACAGGGAAGGGTTGATGTATTACGTACTTCTCAGGGAGTTCGAATGTGAACTCTACCTCTCTGGACATATTAGAAGCCCAAGTGAGAAAACCATTGATGAGACGTGTTATGGTTTAGATATAACATGTTCTCTCAAAGTCTCATATGTTTGGAAGATGATTGGATTATAGGGGGTGTTGTGCTCATTAGTGGATTCATCTGAGTAGCTGAATGTGTTATTAGGAGGAAGGGCCAAGTTGGAGGTAGGGCACTGGGGGCTGGAACAGGAAGGATATATTCTTGTCCCTAGATCCTCTTTTCTTTCTCTGCTTCCAGCTGCCATGGAATGATTACTTTTCCTCTGCCATGCCTCTCTACCATGCTCTTTCTGCCTTGGAGACAGCTGACCATAGACTGAAATAGTGAGCCAAAATAAACTCCACCTCCTTTATATAGCAGATATCCAGTATGTTGTCCGAGTGATGGGAATGTGACTAACACTGAGAAATTCCTGAAGGGGTGGATTCCATCTGTGCTTTAAGATCAACTGTTCAGTCTCACCACATATAAAAATGTCATTCACCTGCTTAATATTCTGCCATAAGTAAAGATTTTTAGGAAAGCAAGAAAGAAAACACAAATGATACAGTAAAATAAAATACTTTAATAATAAGTCCTAATCTAAATAACTCTATAGTGGTGTAGATGGCATTCTGTCCATTTTCCAGGGGGCAGAAACTGAAGCTCTGAGAGGCTGTGTAACTATTACTAAAGGGTGAATGCCTTATTTAGTCTGGCATGCACTTTTGCTCTGCCTACTGTTTCTCACCATTTCAGCCCATTAAGGAGGAAATGCATGACCTTATACAGAGATTTATCAAAGAAGATTCTAGAATTGCTTAAGAGCAGGAATTATACAAGAAAATATACCTGCGCCATGCCTCTTGCAGAGATAGATACAGATTTTCTACTTCTTATCTGTCTTTCTAGACCTTAAAGAGGGGAAAGTTGGATCTAGTCCAGACTCAGACTGAGTCTATTCATGCAAAGGAGTCTGAAATTTATTCATCTTGTTTTGTTTTTCTGAAGTTGATAATAGTATGAAGATGACAATGAGAAACTAAGGTAGAAAAAATGCAAATACATTCCAAAAAATGAGAAGTCAGTTGAATCATTATTTAAGATGAAGTAAAACTGAGGTTGATAAGCAAAGGTGACATATAAAGACATCTTAGGTACAAATAGAATAAAAGAAAAGCCTCTGGAGCAGCTTTTCCCCATTGAACTATATCTAGGATATCCCCTTTTTCCAACTCCTGCTAAAATATGCAACTGTATGTCAGGTATTCCCATCCATAATTTATATATGTTCACCCATTTAATCCTCCCATCTGGAAGAATTTGGGAGTTATTATAAAGCAACTGGGATCAGCCTATCTCCTCACACCACACCATTTCTGAGAACCCTACAAAAACAGAGAAGCCTTGCAATGGTCCTGAGTTCAACCCCTGGAACAACAACAAAAAAAATTATGATTGAATAATTAAATTATCACAGGGCACATTGCACAGGAGTATAAGCTTGCTGAACTAAAAGAAATCCAAGTATAGTGGCAGACACGATCTTTGTTACTTGTGGGTATTCCCTGCAAATCTATCCCCATATAAAACAATTTATAGTGGTTTGTGATGATTAAGCTGTAATAAACAATGAAAAAATTTCCATTAAGTTATACTTCAAAATTATTTTTAGTTTAAATTTTGGGTGGATTGCCATACAAATGAGTCCATTAAATCTAGGATTTGTGGCTTAATGTAGTTATTTCTTTAAGAAGAAAAAATGAGTACAGTAATGACTGTGATTCAAGGAATGATCCACTGGGCTCAAAATTAATATACAAGTTGACAATGAAATAAATGTCTATATGTACTTTTAAAATACAATTAGCCCCATTGAACATTTAATTTAGCAAAATAACAAAACATCTTCTGTCACATTAAATTATTTTGAGTAGTTTTGGCTACATAATTTTATTTATGTGTAATACAAAGCTTTGTTAAGATATTTTACAGTGGGGCCAGGAATTTAACTCAGTGGTTCCACCACCTGCAATGCAAGTGCAAGGTCCCGAGTTTGCTCCCTGGTACCAAAAAAAAAAAAAAAAAGATATTTTACAGTGTAAGAATTATAGGCATGTTTGTGCTTACTTAGGTAAAATATACTACAAAAATTAAGACAACAATGAGGGTTTATGATAATATTTATTTTTTTCTCCAAAAGTTTTCTTCTCTTTTCTTTAGTACTTTATGTTTTTTATAGTTATCATTTCTCAGCCTTTTGGCTAAGATCAAGTGAAGTTTTTATGGTTAAATTTTTATTAGTGAAATTTAACCTTGATAGAATACTCATTACACATACATCAATCGACATTATTATTCTCACTTTAAAAATAAAAATATATATTCTGAAACAATAAATGACTTGTCCAAAGTCATACAATTACTAAGTGATAAAAGAAGTATTTGAAATAAGGTATGCATGACTGGAGCTTTCTATTTTTTTCAAAACAACAGAATACAGAGGAATGATTAATAGAAATAATGAGTTTGGTTTTGGAAAAGTTGACCTATAGTCCTTATCCTTTGACAGTAATTGTACAATAGAGCCAGAATTCTAATGAAGTTACAGCTACTCATAATGAAAAAAGGTCACTTGCACAAGACTAAACCTCAGATGTACTCATCAAAAATGAAAAACGTTTTAGCAACTTCTGCATAAATATGAATCTTCTACTACTCATAGTGAAAGATCAATATTCATTATTAAGAAATATAATTTAAAAGGAAATGGTTGCTTTTCTTATCTTTGTTTCTTTTCTATTTTCTCTTCTTTTTCTTATTCCTCCTCCTCTATCATTCTCTTCTTCCTCCTCAACCTTCCTTTGCACTTTTTTCTGTCCCTTTTTCCTACTTCACACATCTTCTGATATCTTCATCCATCCTCAAAGACATGTCTCCTGTGCTGATCTTTTAATTAGGAAATTTTGCACTCATAGAGTGACTTGTGATGTTTACCAATTCTATCATTCTGGGTAGGGAAGAATGTTTCATTTATCTTATTGGTGGATTATAACACTCCAGCACCCAAGAATCCAAAACTGTTTACTACTGAATTCCATATGTATTGTAAGTTATGAAAATATCAGAAAGGTAAAAGAACTCATCAAATAAAAACAAATCAAACATTGAATGAGCACCTACAATGTGCATTCTGTAGGTACGGAATGGAAACAAGTATAGGATAGTCCTTGCCTTCATATTGGATATACAGAATGTTAAGTTACAATGCAAGCTAAATAATTAATTGAGGCAATTACAGAATATAGTTGAAATGTAATGTGATTAATTTGTAAATAAATAGTAAAGACAGATGTAAATTTGTGAGAAGACAGTGATAAAACTGGAATTTCAGTTGGACGTTTTATAAGGGTTTGCATAGTTGAAAAAGTTAAAATGCAGTAGAATTATTATTGGATTAAAGTGGCAGAATATTTTGAACAAATAGATATCTGACAAATCAGTCACAAAATTTTCTAACACTAATAAAGATTTACAGTTAAAGAAATTGTCATCAGGATTAGTGGGAAGAGTAGTAGTGAGTAACAGTAAGTTATGGTTTGTAAGTTATCACTTACAAAAAACCTACTTTATCTACATGCCAAAAATTATGTAAGATGCTCCATCCAGACTTATCATGAATCTAAAAGATTAAATGTGGCATGTCATGAGGAGTAATTGTAAATTGTTTTATTTTTCTTTTAACTATTTGTTCCCATCTTTACACTTAAATCTGCCTTAACTTAAATCTAAGAAATTGTCAGAGATCTGATTTGTATAGAAAGTATTATTTCAGGACAAGGCAAAATGAAAAAATAAATTCCTTTTTGCACACATGTTTCCAGTTTTGCTCCTTAATTTTAGAAAGAGGTAATTCCATGTCAAAATTAGGCCAAGTGAAAAATGCACACACAGTAATCTTCATTTTCATTATCTGGAGTAGTTCAAAAGCTCAAAAAAATGGAACTATTCTCAAAGAAAGGAATGCATGTTCAGGTAATTACAAATAACAGACGCATCTGGTTATCTTAATTGTTTGGGAATGTCTCAATTAGCTGAGAATGTTTCATGATGACTTGGAGATTGAAAACTTTTCACAGCAGATTGGAGTCAATGGTGAAAGGAAATATAGGCAGCTTACTCTGAAGTCTACTTATGACTACAGAACCCATTCAAAGATCCATAGCTTTTAAATTTTATTTGTCTGTAAAGGGAATCTAAGATTTTGTTTTGTTTTGTTTTAGTTTCTGCAGCTTTGTATTTGGCCTTAAGAGGACACAGAACTATAGACACTGTAAACACCCAGGCGAGGTAAGGTACATCCAGCCCTGTGATCTCCATCTTAACCACAACTTCTATTTTTTAATAGACGTTGCCTTCTCACTGAGATTCAAACCTCACACTTCCCTCCATAGTTTGGATTTGTTTCTTACGAAGCTTAGAATGATCCAAAACTATAGATGCACTGTCAGATACTTTGAAAATATTCACACTGGTATGCTTGGTGTATGCTATGGTTTGGATTTGAATTTTGGCTCAAAGTTTCATGTACTAGAAGCTTGGTCCCCAGTGTAGTGGGGTTGAGGTTGATGGGGCCTTTAAGAAGTGTAGCCCACTGGAAGCTAACTGGGTTATGAGGCCTCCATCCTTAGAAATTGATTAATGCTATTTAAGAGAAGTGGATCTCATGTCATGGGATAGAATCAGTTCCTGTTTACTGTGTGTATGGGTTATTAGAAGTAAGCCTCGAACTTTCCTGAATCCCTCTTCTACATATGCTGCTCACAACTTTGACACCTAAGTGATACCATCCTCCATGAGGTCTTCCCACAGCCAAGGGGTTACTGACATCATTCTTTTGAACCTCCAGAACTATGAGCTAAATAACTTCTTTTCCTTATAAAGTACCCAGCCTCAGAAACACAAAACGGATGAAGGCAATCCAGCATGCAGGCACACAGCATCACTGTTTATCCTACATCTGCCACCATAGAATTGCCACTGTGTTCTCCTGTCATGCTTCCAGTAGGTCATATTCAATCCAGAACCTTCCCTGTTCTAAGTTTTATTCCTTTAAATTGCTTTAAAGAAACATATTTGCCAACCTCAAGAAAGTACAAAGGCAATTACTGGGATGTCTAACAAATCAATGCTTCTACTTCCAAACTTCTCCCCGAATGAAAAAATCCTTCTCTTTAACTTCTGTGCTTTTAGTTCATTAATGCAGATTTAAAGAGATGGCTTCTTCTGTTATAAGGGCAATTTCCAATGCAACTGTTTAGAAGTGCTTTAACCCTGGATTTTCCATTCTTGACAAACATCCTCTCAAGCCAGAGGAAATTTCATAATTCCTTGAGAAGAGGTTATGATCTAGTAGATACAACTAATACTTTGCTTAATAACCACTTTACACAGAACACATGAGCTGGATTGAATCTTACAGATAGAAGGAAAGTATACCTGGGGAAATCTAAATAGCAAGAGGGTGCCCCATGGCCCCAAACAAATTCAGATCAATAGTATTTATCCTGAAACCCTTGAAATAGAACATGAATCCTCCTTCAAATCCTTCTCACCTATGGTGATCAGCAGGGGAAACCTAAATTCTCTACTAATTAACTACACCTGGAAAAGAAGCCAGTCTGCTCTAATTTTTCAGTGTACTTCTATACATGCAGTAAAATGCCTAGAGAGTAATGAAGAGAAAAGCACAAATAGAGAGGGAGAGAGGGTAGGGAAACAGGGAAGCAAATACTTAACTAGAATGTAAAACTCTGCTGTTTAAACCATCTTTCAACTTCTAGTCTCTAGATTTACTTTTTCAAAACTGAAACCTACTCCTTTCTATTTAACAGAGACTTGCACATTTACAAGAGTCTATTTAACTGGGCATCTAGTCAATAGTGTTTAATTATAAAATTTTAGGTCCTTAAAATAAAAAAATATCAGCGTAATATGTCCTCATTAATACATAAAAACATGGAACCAAGTTCACAGTTCTTAGGGCTTCCCTGCTGTATATTCCTCAGCTGATCCTCACTTGCCCGCTGTGCATATGTTGGACAACTCATTGCTGAGTTCCAAGCAAATCTTTCATATTTTACATATTTTAGATGATAGAAGACAATCCCTTTAGTTACATAGGCTGAGAATCTTTTTTTTAAACAAACGAACTATTTAGTATCAATGTTAGTCTGCTTCTGTTGTTATAACAAAATATCTTAGGTAAGCAACTTAAAATGAAGCAATGTTTATTTTCACTCACAGTTTCAGAGGTCTTAGTCTATGGTTAGTTGGTTCTAGTGCTTGGGTCTGTGGCAAGACAGCACATCATGGCAGTGAGCATATCATAAAGCAAAGTTGTTTTTTCACATTCTTCTAGTGGCCAGGAAGCAGAGAATGAGAGACAGATAGAGAGGGAGGGAGAGGGAAGGAGAGAGAGAGAGAGAACCTCGGGTTCCAATTTCCCCTTGGAGAGCACATTCCCAATGCCCTAACATCCTTCCACCAGGCCCCACTTCTTAAAGGTCCCACCACCTTGCGATAGAGTCATGGGTGGTCATCCAAGCCTTTAACACATGGCCTTTGGGGGAAACTAAGATCCAAACTATAGCAGTGGTCCATAGAATGTGGGCCTCTATAATCTGCCCTCAACGAATATCTTCTCTACCTTATTTCATGCCTTTCAGAAAGAAAGGCCCTGGCTTTGGGCTCTCAGTTTTGTATCCATCATTATCCTTTAAGAGTTCCAATTTTCACCTTCTTTAAATCTGTCAGAGTGATTATTATCCACGTTAGAAAATTTTCTACAATGTTTTTCTTTCAATATCCATCTATTCCTCAGGGTTCATTTAAGTCAACTCCCCTGAACCACTTCCCAACTGCTTTGATTACTGTTCTAAATTCTAACCACTTTCCATCTCAGAAGAGTAACAGTAATTAGTTTGATGATAGATTACTTGAACATACAACCAAACCTACTGGGGCTTGCATTGCTGTGTATCTAGTGAGATCCATAACCTCTTTTAGGACAGGAATGTGTTTAGCATCATGCTTGGGTGGTGGTAGGTTCTCAGTTAGAATAGGCTCAGAGAAGACGTATCTTCAAGGTTGCAATCATAGATAAATTTCTCCAATAGTAACTCTGATGCTTTGTTTAGACCTTATGAAAAGGAAAGTTAAATGTTAAGGTGATATTCATTAGTGGCTGGTATAATTACCAAAAGAAATGCTAAGAGAGTTTACAATGTAAGAAATGACCTTACAGATTATGGAGTCCAATATTCACTTATTACAAAATAAGGAGTAAATGTTCAGAAATTGTTCCTAGTTCAGTTGATAATATATTTTGTCTATTAAGTTAAAATGTAGGTGAATTAATGCTACACATACCTCAAACACACTGGTTAAGAGAACACTAGTAATGGCACTAGGCAAGCAACTCAAACTCAAAAGAAATACTCCAAAGCAGAGAAAGAGGACTCTGTGGCTCCACAGAACAATAAAAAGTATTCCGTTCTCAGAGTCACAGAGAATTGTTTCAAATCTGGATTAGGTGGCTTGGGCAAGCCACAGTGCCTCTATGAGCCTCCATTTCTTCACATCTAAATTGGAAGAATTAGAATCAATCAAATTATTAGAATTAGAAGAATTAGAATCAATCAAATTATACTGAAACTCAGGTAACACAAGAGTCTCAGGGTCTAAGAAATATGACATAGAAACATGCAGCTTCATTAATACCAATGTTCAAATCTTGTTGCTCCGATATCCAATTTGCATCTTTAGAAAGATTGGGTGGACACAGTTCTTTCAACTCAGATTATCTCCAACACCAGGCATGTTTTATTATGTCTACATATCTGCCCTCATTTTCTATCCCTGTTACAATAATGTCAGTTGATACTCAATAGTCTTAGACACAGAAAATGCCTCAAAAGAGTCATGCTGCGAATGGAAGCGTTACTCTCGTCACTGTACAGCAGAGGCACTAGCTGAGGCAGAAATTGATTCACTATCTTGCCAGTGGAGTAGGAGCCAGACCCATGGAGTGGTTCCAGCACATCAGGCCCTCAGTTGTGCTTGCCTTGATGTTGCTCAGTGGGCTGGTGAACTGTTCCTTTGTGTTCACAGAGCAGGAACAAAGTAGTCCCTTCTTGTGGAGTTGTTTGAATGCGACGGGTGAGAGAAGATGCAACAACAAAGTTGATTGAAGTATCGTATCTTTCCATTTTGGAGTCTTACAATTGGGAAAGTATAATCTTCTCTTAGTGAAAGGTCACCAGAGTAGCTGGAGCAGAGCACTAATTGCTGCCCAATCTCTAGTGTTGGGTCTACTTAGGGGTTAGACTTTACCTTTGCTTGTTATACAGTGGCTCATGTGCCACACCATTTCCTTCTGTGATCTTATCTCGACATAGATCTGGCCTCCATAAGAGCAAGCCTCAATACAGAATTGTCCTCCACATAGGTCTACTCAGTTGTGTGGCTGATGTGTGTGTGTGGGTCCTTCTCCATCTCTCTCTCTTTCCCTCCTTCCTTTCTTATCTCTACCTCTCTATCCAAAGTCCTCTTACTCAAGCATCTTTCTACTCCTGTGAAATCAGTGTACCAAAAGTTAGGTAGATTTTTCCTAATTCTACTCTTGAATAATAGAACTCTTGTCTATCAGGCTTTGTATAAGAGTGTCAAAACACTCAATAAATGCTTGAGAGTTACCACACACAAGAAAGTCAAGAACATGAGATTGGAAGGAGTAAGAGAAGAAAAGCCATGGGAGCATATCACCAGAAAAAGAAGCTGAAATTAAACAGTTTATTTTAATCAGAATAAACTGAAAGTTTATTCATACCCCTGAGTATGAAACATATATATGGACTTCCATATTAATTGGATAATTGGTATGCTTGATATTAATTCAAATATAAAGTTGCAGAGTAAGCCAAATTTTAGTAGCACATAACCCACTTTTAGGTTGTTTATTTTTATCCACATAAATCTTCTCCATAAGTGTTGTTCCACATATTACATGGAAGTGGAAGAATGGTGGGTAGTTGGAGAAGTCTGGAAAAAATCCAGATGAGGACTACTAATTGAGAAGTATCTCAATTTTTATAGGAAAATAATGGAATATAAGTGTAAGAAGGCTTAACTCCTTGAACCACACAGTTAGATACACTTGTATTTTGAGATGAGTTAAATGTGACAGGGAGAGGTTATACATGAAACCAAAATATTATTCCTCCAAGAATTATGTATAGAGTAATTAGCTTAAGAAAGTATTGAGAGGAAAGAAATGAATTTAGATAATTTCTTAGGCTTCTGGGAATAGCATACAGAATCATTTGAACTGATAAATCTTTGGATTCCACTTAGTATAGACAAGACCAAGATTATTTGGTGAATAGTCATTATATATTCTGTCTTGAGAACATTTATACTTGCAAGTTGTAGATGGTTTATAGATGCTCAGGGACAAACATTTCTAAATTGTTTTTTAATTTTAGAAGAGATATGCTGCATGTATTAGAACGAAGTAAGAGTAAAAGGCAAGTGTTCCTGCCCTGACTTCTGGATTGCTTGACCTGAAGAGAAGGAGCCATTGTTTCTAGCCCTCTTATCATCATACCTCCTGTGCTTGACTCTGCAGGTCTTCTATCATGAAGTGATGTCTACCCCTCCATCTCTTGAATCTTACATGGCATTGTGACTTGACCAGTGGAATGTGGCTGGAGTGACAATATGCCAATTCAGAGCCTTAGCGCCTCAGGAAGCCACCTTCTTCTTCTTCTTCTCCTTCTTCTCCTCCTCCTCCTCCTCCTCCTCCTCC
>NW_004624833.1:2384720-2415507 GCF_000247695.1 Heterocephalus glaber | reverse complement strand
CTCCTCCTCCTCCTCCTCCTTCTTCTTCTTCTTCTTCTTCTTCTTCTTCTTCTCCCTCTTCCTCTCCTTCTCCTTCTCCTCCTTCTCTCTCTCTGTCTCTCTCTCTCTTTCCCTGCTCTATCTTTTCATAAAAACAAGCCTAGTATAGTCAGCTGGAGAGAAGAGACCCTGAAAAGCAAAGTGAGTCAGCCAAGTTTCTTGTCCAAGCCCCAGACATGTGACAAGGCCACCTAGCTGACCGATACCTAAACTCAGATGCATGAGTCACTATACTCAGACCAGAACTACCTGATGGACCAATAGCCTCATGAGCAATACTAAACAGCTATGTATTAAGTCATATCAGTTGAGGAGGGGTGGTTGTTATAGCATTTTATTGTGACAGTATATAACTGATAAAGAAATATTTGTGTCTCAAAGGACTGACTCCCTCTAGAGTATTATGTCTCTGACTTCTAGGGAGTAGTTGAACTGTTCTTAATTTGACTGTCAGTAAAAATATAGAGACATGAATATAAATATATGTATACACATACATATGTATCTTCATCTACATATATATGTAGAGAACATATATATATATATAATATCCATTATATACGTGCTATATATATTTCACATGTCTGTAAGTATAACCAACATTAAGCATACATATTTACCTGTTTCTGGAGTAATAGTCACAGATTGTAATATCAGAAGTGATGCTTTGCATAACCTGAGCCATTCATCTTCATATAAAGGCAAGTAACTCATTTCTGTCATTGAAAATTTACTAACAGCACTATTGATAGCACCTCATACACTGACACAGCCTGGGCCCGAGGAGATTTATTCTGTAAGGTGGGTAAGTAACGTATCTTGTAATTTAGCCCAACACAGGTTCTATTTGCTCACCTACCTTTTCTTTCCACTTATTATGGTGCAGATGGCCCTGCATAAGATTTGCTCACATCAGTGATTAATCCCTGTATCATTTTTATAGGTCTATTTTTAAAAGGTGCTTATTTAAGTGACTGGTAACTAATCATACTTCAATAATTGACTGAAAAGTTGACTCACTGTAAAATCCAAATTAAGTTGAAAAGAAGCTGAAACCCTCATTATAAATTATTCTTCCAAGCTCTACTAACATGCATTTTACAAACAGCAAATGCATGTAGAGACAAAGTTTGCCGTCCTGCAAAAAATATGTGCAACAATTACAGACCAAAATTTATAGCAAAGGAAGAATGTTCTTCTTTCTTTGCAGTGACACTAATAAAAGGAAAGAAATATAAGTATTGCTTAGTGTAGGCTAAGAAATGCCTAAATTTTAAAATTAGAATAGTAGCATTTTATTTCTGGATAAGCTCGACTGATCTTTTTTACACAGAGCAACAGACCGGCTTATGGAGCTTGACCTAATCGCAAAGATTTGGGCTTCAAAGGCCGAGCCTCAAACCTCTTGCTGATCACTTGCCCTTCTATCACCCCAAATTAAACATTTAAAAGTTTTGAAGCCTTCTTGCTTTACATGAAACATTTTCTACCATCCTCAGTCAATTACCTAGAGGCTGAAAATATCTCTTCCCCCATTCAGCCCATGGCACACCTCCACTGGGAAGCGCTGTAAATCCATTAGCAGGGCCCTCTCTGCATGCTACATCATCAGAGGAACAAAGCCGCGATGATGTAGAACAACCTTGCTTTCTTGTATACCACCAGAGTTCTAGCCTCCTGATCAGCCTGCGTGTTTCATCAACATTCCAGATGGCTTGCTCTGCCTGAAGGAAGAATGGGTAATCACACTGCACACCCCTCCTCCCGGTAATAAAATAAGGACATGGTAGCACAGAAGCCCAAGCCTGCCAAATCCACTGAAAGGACTGCTTAGAACAATAGAACCAAGTGATCGGAAGGCACATCAGTGTCCTCACCCTTTATGAGGGAAGGTGGCTTGCTTTCCTATAAAGCATGCCAAGCCAATCATGTTATGCAACAGCTATGCTAAAAAATAAAGCAAAAACAACAAATGGCTGCAACAACAAAAACTAAATACCTTCTTTTAAAAGAATTTGGTGAAAAAGGGAATTTAAACTCAAGCTCAGATTATAAAATAACCTTTGCAAGCCAGAATTCTGAGCTATGCATTTGTAGGCTGATACACATGGTTTGTGTAACCAGCTAACACAGAAGGGCATGATGGGGTGGTGTTCACTTTAAGGAACCCTCAGTGGGATTCCACAGAATAATGGAGGTGCGTACTCTGGTCAGTGTGTGCCAAGGCCTCCCGGAAGGAACTGTGTGAGCGACAGCACGCACCTCGCATCTTCCATGTTTGCCCTGTCCTTCTTTTCCTTTCTCAGTATCTCTTGCTTTCTGGAGAATTGTCCCATTTGTTTTAATTTAAATGATCCAAATTGACAATTTATATTTCCCTTCAAAGTATTTGGGTTTTCTTGCTATGTGATCAGAGTGTATCAGAATTGCAACATAAAATTTGTTCCATATTTATCAAGAAAGATCTATGCAGAGCACAGAAGGGTTTCAAGGAACTGAAACATTCTGTATAATATTGTAATGGTAGATATACCATCTATTCAATTTATTAAATTTATCCAAACACATAGACTGTACAACATCAACAATAAACTCCAATTAATCTATGGTCTTGTGTGATAATGCTATATTAGTGAAGGGTCATTGATTATAAAAACTGTGCCACTCTGCTAGGGGATGCTGATATGTGTAATCCTGTGTGTGTGAGGACATGGGGTATATGGGAAATCTCTGTACCTTCTATCTAATTTTTCTGTGAACCTAAAACTTCTCTAAAAATAAAATCTATGCCGGGTGTGGCAGTGTATGTCTGTAACCCTAGCACTTAGGAGTCTGAGGCAGGAGGATCTCCACAAGTTGGAGGCCAGGCTGGGCTACGTAGTGAGTTTGAGGCCAACCTGAACTACATAGCAAAACCATGTTTCACAAAAAAACAATAAATAAATAAGCAAACAAACAAAGTAGAAGGAAGGAAGAAAAAGAAAAGGAAGGAAGGAAGAGAGGGAGGGAGGAAATGTCTGTTTTCTTACCTATTGATTGATAAGCAATTAGGGGCATGCACCTAGAAGGCCAGGCAGCATGCTTCACGTACAACTTTCACTTAGCCTATGAGCCAAATGGAATTCTTAAAATTCTAACCAGATGGATCTGTTTATTGGGGTACCCCAAGTTTCCTTTAAGGTAAACCAAATTAGATTATTGTCCTGAGGAAAACATGTGCAAATAAGGGTCCCCTGCTGTTGGCTTGCATTTCATCTGATATTGCTTCTCACTGCTTATTATGCATTGTGGGTTGTTATGCTGATGAGAGGAGTGATAAGAAAATGAAAATGGTGAATGGGTGGTCATTTGAAGAGCAAATTCATTAAAGTTTATACTTGTCTTTATATTTAAGATTTGGAAAACTTTGGGGGTTTGGCTTGATATCTGACATCTTTTTCTCCATGAATCAGTTTCTTTTATGAGGCTAATCTATTAAACATACTGCAAGCCAAAGGTTTTCTGTCTTCAATAAATTATGTAATACATGAAATAGCTAACACTAAGAGCATGTTAACATAAAAAATAGAATTATGTTATACTGAGTTTACTGTTAAAATATCAGTTCTCTAATTTGGCTTTGTATGAATCTTAAATTTTAAATTCAAGCTACTAATTTTTTTAAAAGTTTGGATTAAAAATAGATAAGAAATTGGGGTGGGGATTTAGCTCAGAGGCACCACCGCCTGCCTCGCAAGTGCAAGGTCCTGAGCTCGATCCTTGGTACAAAAAAAAAAAAAAGGTAAGAAACTAAATTATGTTGAAAAAGAGGAAGAATATTAAAATGTATTATAAAAAATGATAAATAAGATAGTGTGATCCTGGACCATGATCAGAGAAAGAAAACAATGAGATAAAGTTCATGTCAACATGGGACAAAATAAAGGTAGCTTTTCAAATCACTATGGGAAAGGATTTATTATTTAATTAATTCAGCTGATAACATTGCTAATTTGAAGGGGAAGAGAAAGTAATATCAGGCACCTACCTACCAACATAAAATAAAACATAAATATAAACATTAAGTTAAAAAAAACAAACTGGAAAATACTAGGAGAAATTTTCACATATTTAGTGTAGATAAGACCATTTTCAACATGTTATCAAGGCCATAAATTATAAATAATTTATTTAGAAAGTCAGAAAAGAAAAGCAGAACATCTATTTACTTCAAATATACCATAATCAAAGATTAAGAAATAAATTAAAAATATAAAGAAAGTTAATAATTTTAAGGATAAAATCTTGAATGCCAAAGAAAAATAGCACTGGAAATTAATGTACAAAAATAATAAATCCAATCACAAATTAGACATAAACATGAAATGGTATTTAATTTCCTTAGTGTTCCACAAAATATACATTATAATAAATAACAAAAATTCTAAGAAATATAGCAGACAGATATAAAATATAAGAACTCTTCAAAACATAAAAATGTCAATAGACTAAACAAAAGATATTAACATATAACATATAATATAAACATTAAATATTGTGAGATAGTCCAACAATCCAATATCCCACTAACAGTTCTTCACAGTGCACTCTTCTTTTATAGGTGTGCTTGAAAATACAGTTGGCTAGACTCTTCTGGCAACTTTTAAAATCAGACTGTATTTAAGGCTTCATTTTTCCTTCTGGATATACATAATCTTGAATTTTGTTGTCACTACTTTTTTAGAACAATGTTCATTGAGCAGGTACTGTTTTTTGTCCTCTACAATCTACTTTATTGCTTTAGGATTCTTCTTTGGATTTTATGTTGTAGAGCCAGGCTTTTTCCCAGTGTTACGGTGATTCTGACCAACAATGACTATGTAAATAGATGAGGAATTTTATCAGTGAAGTATAAACTCTAAAACTAACCAAATGGAAATTCTAGAAGAAAAGTCCATATATTAGACATCCAGAATTCACTTGATAAAGTTAACAGAGTCTCACTAGAGAAGCGAGCACAAAAGAGGGCATGTAAGATGAAAGACAGGTAAACTTGAAGATAGACTAATAGACACCTTGTATAGCTGAAAATGATGGAAAAAAAACTTCAGATTTAATATCAAGGGGCCAAACACACGTAACTGGAGTACCAGAAATAAAGAGGAGAATAGGACAAAGGAATTATCTAATGAGAAAATAGCTCTGAAATTTTACAAAATTGATGAAAATCATCATTCTACAGAACCTAGAATGATAACTCTTCTAATAATGCTGACCTAATTTATGACTTGATTCCACAGTATTTAATTCAACATTCAGCCGTCCCTTAATTTAGTCAATTTGATAAACAAAATCAAGTACCACATTTTCTTCCCTATAATCTCTTGATATTGCTTACAATTTTATGAGCTCAACTAGAAGCTCAGCCAAGAGAACTTTCAATGTTTTCCACATAGAACATCTTCTAAGCACAGAAAGGAAGGTGGAAAGAAATGGAGAATAGAGAACTTTAGAGCATAGAAATCCATGTGCTACCATACCTGGCTGGACTGTTTTATTTCAGCGAATAATCTCTTTTCAACATGTACCATCAAATTCTTTGGGAAATTTGTTCTGTTATCTTTCTGAATAGGCATGTATATGGTGGCATTCTGGAGCAGTGTTTGGCTGGAAAATAATTAACTACTGTAAGTGTAGATTACAATTTACATTAGTCGTTTATTAAATTCTCCATATTGGAAAAACCTGTTTGTCGAAGACAGAAATGAAGACATATATATTACTGACTCTAAAGAAAATACATTACAGTATTAATAGGGTAATTGAGAGGAAGAATGAATGTGCCGACTCATTGGAGCCGATTCATTGGAACCCCTATGCTTCTGATACTGTGTTTAAAACATTCAAGTTCAAGAGAATGCTTTCAAAATATAGATGTGCATTAATTGATTCTGGGAATTAAATTATCTTCATGCACTTTGGAAACAGAATTGAGAAGGTCCTTTGAAATCTTAAAATTTGCCTGCTTCATGTAAATTTGGTCAGGGAATATTTGTGTGACACCAGAAGTAGAGGAAGCCTGAGGAGTGATGTGCAGTGAGGGTAGTCTGCATTTTGGTGGAGGAAGGGCAAGAAAAGTAAAATAGAATTAAGGGGGTAGAATAAAGCATATTAGAAGTTATTTGCATTTTAAAACAGGTCTTCCTTATTTTTCTTTGCTATCTTTCTTAGATAGCATTCTTAACATTACTGAAACAGGAAAGAAAAAAATAATTTTGACTATAGAAAGCATATTGTATTATAACACTGATATTATAACACTGATATTAATTGAGGGACAAGTGATTAAGTATGCCACTGGTCTAGAAAGCTGTTATACATACCTAGGTAATTGCAGTCATTTCTTTCCAAAATTAGGTAAGATTTTCCTTTGTGTCTATTTTGATCAGTAGTTGAATCATCAAACTGAGTACAACTATGAGTCATCCAAATGTAGTTAAAATCAGGCAATACCACTGAAAATTTTCTAAATCCAAAGAGAAAAAGTGAGAAAAGATGTTGTGATTAGAGATCTTACTGAGTAGTCCATAAATATTGATACTCTGTTTGTGGGTCAGTAAAGTCATCATTTTATTAAGAGTTCTCTCACTGGTCTCTTTTTACCAAGAATGAAATGACTTCTGTGAAGATATTGCTGCTATATCTAATCTTTATAGACCGAGGTACATAAAATGTCTGCCTACAATATAGTTAAGTTTTAAAAATCTACATCCAAGGAAATAATGACAATTTGGGAGTATGCTGTTGCAAGCGATGACTCCGTGAAAAACAATAGGATGAATGTAAAGCAATATATCAAGCTGGTAGAGATGCAAGCTGTTGAGAGATGGTGGTAAACGCCAGTATTCACAGGGCTATCCCTGCCTCAGACATACTCATTGCTGGTCAGTCACCATAGCACTGCTATAAGGTCTGGCTCTGCAACACAAAAGCCAAGTTGATTGAAATATTTAAATCAATGAAATTGTTTGTAGAGAATATAAAACAGTACCTACTCAATGAATATTGACCCCCTCAAAAAATAGAATGATAAAAAGAATCAAAATTATTTATATACAAAAGAAAAAATAAAGCCTTAAGTATAAACTGATTTAAAAAGTTGCAAGGTTAAATATCTCATAGTTTGTTATATAAGAAACCCAAATTATAAATAAAGAGCAAATTAAAAGATAACAGAAGTAGGGAGACAGATCTTTCTCAAAGGGGAAGAGGATCAAGAGTTGGAGCAGAGCAAGGAGGGAAGGGAAAGGGGGTGAAAAAGGAATTCAGATACACTGCATATGTCAATTCCACGCAAGGACTCTAAACAATATGCACTGCAAGCGTGTAATAATAAAAAAAGTTGCAAGCTTGTACTGTGTCAAGCAAGTACAGTCAGGTTACACATTAGGTTAATATGATTAGAGAAGTTTCTCCAACTTCTATTTTCAAGTAGGCTTAAGTAGGAAGAGTGTACTACCAACAACTATTGGTGGTATCTTGGAGTGTCCTTCTAACAAAAAATTTCACACAACTTGTTGAGAACCTGCTGACTTGGGTTTTTTTTTAGCTTTTTCTTTCATCTCTGACAGTGTTAAATGATGTGCAAATAACATTTATTTCTATTTTCACCCTCTGATATTTCCATCTGTGAGGACTTGTGGCTGAAACTTTTTTTGTTTGTTTTACCTTTAGTGGGTATGGTGACTAAAGAATCAGAGGACAACACTGTACTGAATCTTGGAAGAAATGACACTTTGGAAGCTGAACCAGGGTGTGTGTCAGGGTGCTTGGGGAACAGGAACACATAAGGTTTGTGAGGTAAGCTCAGGTGAGAGAGCAAAGCTACTACTTCTCCAGATGTGGTATGCTGGTTCTCCACAGAGGGTCCCGTGACAAATTTTTGTATCACTGTAAAGCACTTACTTCACTTTGCAGAGTACAAATCTTGAAATTCTTCTGTTTCTTTTTATTTCAGTTTTCATTTAGATAACGTTATTTTCTCCTTCAAGATACTCACAACAATAGAAAAATGAATTAATAAGGAAAGAAAAAAACTTTCCAAAGCGATTACTTCATAAATTCTTTTCTTGTGGTGGCCTAAGATTTTTTTTTTTTAGTTTTTGTTTAATTAGGTTTTAAATCTTTCCTTTCTTAATTACTTTTTTTTAGTATTAACACCTAAATATACTTCTATTCGGAGCACAAACATACAGTGATAACAATTAGCAGAATAATTACACTCTTTCTGTCAGTGTAACCTCATGGCACAGAAAGTATTACAAATCCATTTTAAAACATATTAAATGTTCATATTAATGAGGATAATAGAGAACAAGTACCAGCAAACTAAATATTGTTAATGATTTTGAGCTATTAAATTCATTACCATTTTCTTTCATAATAAAGTGGTTACTTGCTAATTAGACCTTTTTTAACTCATCATTATTGAATTCATTACATTGTGTGCAGTTAACCCTTGGAGGTCTGTGGGTGTGTGCACACAATTAAAATCATTTTAATACCATATTAAGGAGATATGGAGAGTTCTTATGGCTTTTCCTACAGTTGTTCCATAGACTTTCCTTATGTACATCTCCTTGGCAGAATATGCCTGGCAGCTTCATAGCTGTCATTGTGCTTCTCCGACACACAATGCAGAGGTAGCCGGCATTCATTAGGGTTATTACCATCAATATTTAGTATAAAAGTGCATCCCACTTGTTTCATTATAAAAAATAGACATATACAAAAATACCCTAAAACAACTAGGCAGTAATTTAAGTTAGTTTTAGTTTACCCTATGAATAAAGCCCACCAGGAGTTATCTACCAATCTAAAGCCAAGTGAAAATTAATATTGATCTATAGAATTATAATTTCAAAATACAAGGATTTATTTTTCTATATAAAGATGATACTGCTACTCTTTAGCCCGTACCATTAAGTATCATAAAAACATGCATACATTTATATTCATGTATTATCCATATTCATATCATAATATATATGTGTTCATATATGCACTTGTGTGAACACACACTCACACACATGCACATTGATCTGGTAATTTCTTAGATCTAGTCACATTAACACAACTGTCTACACTCTTTTTCCTATTTTTTTTTTTGTGTGTGACCAAACATGTATGTTTTCTAGCATTAGACAAATAAATATAAATAAGGAATACATTTTTGGTCTATGTAGGTATTTAGTACTGAAATCTAAACTATTTTAGTAACAGAGTGCATTCTGAAAACAAAAGTTCAGGTTGGTAGAGAGGTATGTGAATGAGATTTCTTAGCAGCAGACAGTGAAGTTCCACATGTGTGCATGTGTATGCACAACCCAGATGAGCAATGGTAGTGATAACCTTGGTGTTGGATGAAGGCATTGGCAGTATGGTAACATGGGGCAGTGGGCAGTATGGTAACAAGTACACTTTGAGACATTTCTCAGCCAGCAGGTGGAGGATAGAAGAGAGCTTGTGATGGTAGCTTGTCTCTAAGATGTTCTCCCTCACTCCCTTGCCTCTTGTACATCACAGCATTGCTCCACTGAGAAGTGCAACCTGCTTGTCCCCTTCCCTTGAATGTGGACAATTAGATCTTTCTTAATTCACGGGGTGCAGCTGTAATGTTATTCCAGATTCCAAGTCTAAGTCATAAGAAACTTCATAGTTTTCCCATAAGCTGCTTGGAACTCTTATTCTAAGAAAGGCCAACCTCTAAGCAAGAAATCTAATCCCTGAGACAGCAATTTGTAAGAAAGTGCAGTTTCTCCATGTGACAAGCCTACTTGGAGAGAGCAAAGACAAATTGGCTTACACCTGTTCCAACCACCTTAATACTGGTGCTGAGCAACTGTCAGCCCCCATATCCATGAGATAAGAAAACATTGTTCCTTTACATTGAAATAAAATGGTTAATGCAGCACTAGATAAACATAACTTTGCCCAACTAAAGGTCACAGTGGACTAGGGATTTGCTCAAGATCACACAACTGATGAGCTTCAAGCACGGTTGTGGACCAACGTTGAAAATACTTAGTACTCAGTGCCTGACTGTGATGAGACTTGGAGTTTTATGTGAGCCTTAGAGTTCTATCACCTTCCTCTCCCAACTCTGCTATTATATAAATAGTTAAGCAATGTCTTCCTTATTGCTTTTCACTTTCTGTTTCTTTAGCATTGATGTGGGTTTGTAATGCTCCCTTAAACTCAGATTAAAAACATGAAAGTACAGTGTAAACTTCAGAGCAGTATACAACGATTGAATGATGATATTGCCACTACTACTATTACCAGAAAATATTTAATTTTATTATGGAAGTGAAGTATATATGATGAAGTAAATCTGAAGAGAAAAAATTTAACACAAAGGGTAGGCAGAAATTCTATGGGGGAGGGAGGAAATTAGAGGCAATTTTTGAAGAAAGTAAAAGTCATTCAAGTAGGTGACTAAGACAGAGATAGACAAGTCAGGAACAATGGAGTGTTCATTGGAGAGGGCTGCCTCAGAGGAAGAATCACTGTAGAATTTCTGAACAAGTGCTCAGGAACAAAAGGGCACTCTGTACTGGCAAAAGTTGTCAAAGAAGTTTACCTCAAAAGAAAAGGCACACAGAACATAGTCCAGGATACCAAGCATGTGAAAAAACAGAGTCTGCTGTGAGAAATCCACCTTTATTTCTTCCATGCTCTGTCTTGCTCTCTTTCTTCCTATTCCAGTAGGCTTTACACATCCATACAGGCCAGTATCCCTTTCTTTGGCTTGCAGTGGATCTTTATGTTGGGTTCTAGTAAGAACATACTTAACCAGAACATGATTTCTGTTGAAGTCTTGCATGGAAGCTAAAGGTATGCATGTGTGAGTGTGCACACAGAACACACACACACGATTGCTACTATTAATATATGGAGACTAAAATGAGTGATATCTTTGTCTTATGTTTTCATGTTTTAGATCAGAGACTATGTCCATTTTGCTGATTAGTCATACTCATTAAACAAATATTTTTATGAACACGAGATAAACTGTCTCTCATTTTAATATTATAACAATCCTAGAAGTCACTGGTTCAAGGAAAGCATAAGTTTTACTCCAGACTATAGCTCTAATAAGTAAAAATACATACTCTCATGGTAAAAATGTCAAACTCTTTCTATGTTTATAATGCTTGAAGAGGTAAGAGCCAAAGTTGATACAATGAATAGCTTCTCTTCTCTATTGCTATTTTTTCTTAAGGAATTGAAGCACAGAAAATGTGAAAGTAGAGAAAGACTTGGATTTTGCAAATCAATGTACTGAAAGAATGTAGGTCAGATTGCTAGTCTTCGGAATGTGCTAAATGTCTCTCACAATTACTTTTTAAAGGATCTGGAGCAGGAGTGCTATCCCTCTGTGCCTGCCCTGGTACAAGGTTATCAACCCTGAATCAAGATGGCTGACTGAACAAACTGCTTTCTTCTTTCTCCTCAAATTGCATTGAAATGACAGAAATATTAAAATAAATCTATGTCAGTTTTAGGTACCCCACTGGGGTCCTAGATGACTGATCAGTTAGGAAATCTGGAAGATATTTAGCAGATGGGAGCTGATACACCACAAAAGACTAAATATAGGAAATAACTCCAAACACTCAAAAAAGACCAATTAAAAGGAGTTTTTCCAGTTTTATAATTGATAAATTTTGAGATTAGAGACAGCTGAGGTTAGAAGTAGGAATGGGTTTTGTTGTTTTTTTTTTTTTAAGGACAAACAGTTTCTCTTAGAGCACCTGACCCCCCAGCTAAGGTTTTGAGTATCACCGTTGGTATTGGATGTCTTGTATGGAAAGAGGGTTATCTCAAGACTGCAAGTCTTTAAATAACTGGTAGTGATATCAATGTGGTCAAGAATTTGAATTCTGGTTCTGGTCAACTTTTTATGTATTTTTCATTCATTAAAGAATTTGACACTTCCAGATACTGCATGTAAGTTACAGAAAACACAATATTTTCTCATCCGTAGGATTGACCCAAATTATGATTCAAGTTCTATCGGCTATGCTACTTTTCCTGTGTGACTTTCATCGTGCAGTGAGAGTGGTATTGTTGAGAGTAGAATATGAGTATGTGTGACTCACCTCATTTTGGAGGAACAGAATGCCATATGTGCCATATGCACAGAGCTTCTGAGGGCACAGCAGCAGGTGCAAACAGAGCTGTAGTCATAGACTTTTTTAACCTTGTGTTCAGAGTTAAGATGTTGGTTTTAGAAATATACATTTTGACTAACTCAATTCCAGAAGGCATCTCAATGTTGAAGGGAATAATATGGTAGGTTAGGACCAAAGTATCTGCTGCCTAGCTAATCAATATGTAAATGAAGAATAAATTTAGCTAAAAACCTACAGTCACAATGAAAACACACAAGTGTGTTTTTCTTGTCTCCCATGGGAAGTTCAGATTATATATAATAAAATGATAAGACTCTTTACTTCAAATAATAAAGGCATTCCTATCAAAAGTTATTATTTGGGGAAATTTTACTCTTATTCCAATAATAATAATAATCTCTTCCTCTCCCCAATTTTTGGAATACACCTCAGAAGATTTACCTTCTGAGTTCATGACATCTATTTAAATATACTCAACTGTGACACATTTTCCTTTTATGGAGAGAATTTGATTGCTTGATGTAGCCAAAAATCATTTGGCTAAAAGTCTGGTGAATGAGATGCTTGGTTATGCAGGGAATAATATTTTTGGTCAAAAATGAGAATGATTTCATGTGTGGCTTATAAACCAATTAAACAAGGAAGGATTATTGCCTAATAGCCACCTCTCATTCATGATTACCAATATTGTAGACCTTCCAATTGCCACTCACAGTTCATAGGGAGAAATGAAGGACAATCAAATGAATGAAAACACAGTAATAAAATTATCTTCATAATTGGGGGCTGGAAGGACTGTCTAACATTATTATTCAAGTACAGAATTGCTTGAATAATGAATTCAAGAGTTTTATCAATCCAGTTTTAGAGCTATGGGATATTTGAATAATATCATGGAATTTATATCAATGTATTCTCTCACTTCTAACCTTCCAGTACAGTTTGTGAAGGAGTCTATTATTTCCACTTTTCTTTTCTCTTTCTCACTCATAAGGAAAAACAAAGTTGGCTATCTTTTATTTCATAAGACCTGTCAGTATTAATTTATTTTCTATGATGTCTTATTTGAGGTAATTAGTGTGGATTTTTTTAAACCACCATTTGCTTGAAACCAGGTCTCTTTGTGGATTGCAGACACACCTTAACCTTCATATGCAGCTGAGATTTGCCTTAAACTCGATGTCCTCCTGCCTCGGTCTTCTGAGTGCTGAGATTATAGGCATAGGCCATCATACCTGGCTTGTGCTTGTTATTCTTAAAGTCTTTTTGAACTTCTATAAATTCCTTCATTCTAAAAAAATGAGTCACTCCATTTGAAAACATTTGCTTCTCTAAGAAGGAAAATATCTTTCCTAGGACCTTTCATCAAGAGGCCCTGCAGGGCAGGCAAAGGTGAAGAGGGAGAAATAAGATGTTCAAGACAGACGCTCACTTGACTACAAATACCTAGCTCTCTTGGGCTATTGCTAAGGGTTTGTCTGTGCAAGAGAACACACTCAGCATGTGTGAATCGGGCTACACATCCTAGTGGGAGGGGATTTATGTGGGTAATTCCTTCTGTGCAACATTAGAAACACAGCCTATTATCTCCTGACTTTCTGATTCCTACTTCTTTTTTTTCTAATGAATGATTCATGTATTATTAATAATGGTAAAAATAATACTTTGCAATTATAGTATGCTCTTTTTCTCTCCAGGGTGCTCAGTGGACATTAAGTACATAATCATTTTTTCATTCATACTGTCCTGGGGGGTGGTTGGAAGGCTTACCACTGAGGATATCAACTTTATATTATCCTTGTTCTGCAAACACACATTTTTGTGCAAATGCCAATTTTCTGCATTTTTAGGAGAAAGAAGCTAAGATAGTTATTCATTGTTAGGTACCATAACGTTGTGACAATGTATACTATTCAAGACTGAGAGGTGACTGAATTTCTAAGTTGATAGATACATGGGACAGACCCATTCAGTGCCTACAGCTGGCTCAACTTCTACCCAACATGTAAATATGCAAGTGCCTTGAGCCTCCTTTAGGGGTCTTTTCTTCACTTTCTATTCTCTGTCTTTTGAGGATTCATAAAGTCATCCAGTACAAAGACTTAAATGCCATATCTTTACTGGAACAGTCTCCAATTAATATTCTCTGGCTTTCACAGATTTAGCTCTCTGATTGACATTTTCCTCAATATGCACCGGACATCTCTGAGTTTACATGTTTGATTCCTTTCCTCTCCCTTCCCTCACTCCCACATCTAATCAGATCCTTTCCTCAACTTCCCTGTCTTAGGTAAAGGTATGTCTGGTGCAATGTACCCCCAAATTCATAGGTGTTAAAATCTCAATGTCCAAGATGATGACATTAGGAGGCAAGATCTTTGGAGGAGATTAGCTCAGGAGAGTGGTATCCTTATAAATGGAAATAGCTGCCTTGCCTCTTCCACTATTCGAAAACACAGGGAAAAGATACTGTCTTCAAACCTGGAAGTGGGTTCTTACAAGATATTAAATCTGTTGGAGCCTTGATGGTGGACTCCCAGATTTCAAAACTATGAGAGGTTCTTTCCTTTCTCTCACCTTTCAATTTTCTTCATCCAGTCTTATGGCATACGGGTCAGATTTTTGTGGCTATGGCCAAATACCTGATACATACAACTTAAAATTGAAGAAGTTTATTTCAGCTCAGGATTGCAGAGGTTTATTCAACTGGCTCCAAAGCAGAACCTTTATGGCCAAAGGGCATGGTGAAGTAAAGCTGCTTAACTCATGGCAGCCATGAAACAAAGAGCCAGGAAAGAACCAGAGCATAAAGGGACAGGAAATGACCCACCCAGACACACCCAGAATTGTGCTTTACTAGTCTCCTAGGTGTCTCTCAAGTCAAGGGAGTAAACAGTAGAGATTAATCATCACATGAGGTTTCCATTTTCAGCATGGCTTATGCCATCATCTTCTTCCTCTCCTGTCTGACCTCCCTCATCCATTTCTGACATTCAACAATCCATTTCTTAGCAGCTACAGTAAATATTCAAACTGTGAAACTTTTGAAAGCAACTTCTCTCTTAAGGACTGCTCTCCATGTGCTTGATGTCTGTTGATCATGGGAGATGTTTGGCTGCAAACACCGGCAGACCCTCCCTGGCCTCCCTGACCACATCTCATGCCAACTTGCTCCTTACTAACTGTGCTCAAGGTATGTGGGCCATCCTTCCATTACTAGAACAAACCAATCTTATATATGTTACTTCTTTCTGCTTGGAATACTTTTCCCCCACATCTTCATCATAATGACTCTTCTCATATTATGATACAGTTTAACACCAAATATCTCATGGAGACATTCTTCAAGACTTCACTTAAATTGGTCTCCTTTCCTCACATACTCTTCCTCATATTATTTATTCCATTTATTTGGATTATTCTTGTCTAAAAGTAGTTAATTGTATTATGTTTGCCTTTACCCAAGGTACTAGGACCTTTTGTGCCCCTAGGACCTGTTGTGTCTCAACTTTTTCTCTATTTTCATTTTATTAAGCCATGTATGATTCAAAATAGGTGATCACAAATATTAATAATTTTTTTTAATATTTTACTTTATTGCTATATGTTTGCAGTACATAATGATTACATTCCTTGTGTGGAGTTGTCACATGTATGTAACAATTAATATTGAAAAAAATGAATATGTGATGGTGACTATATATCTCAATACAGGAAATTGACCTCAATCTATTAGAGCTCTAAATATAACTGTATGTAAATTCTGATGGGAAGTGTGAGTAGAATTAGAGGCCAGAAAAATAATTCAAAGACTATTTTAATAATCCAGGTAATAAGTGGAGAAGACTTGGATGAAGACAACACAAAGGGGTACAAAGAGGAGGAACATACAACTGGGAAGTAGAATCAATGGGATTTGAGGATAATATAAAGAGCAGGGTGTCAGAAACTAGGTCTAGGTTTTTAACAACTGAGTGGATGAGGACATTATTGACTCAATTTGAAAATCATGAGGACAAAATTTAAGGTTTGCAATTGATAACATTTGAGGGAGTCTGACCAGACAATGATAATTGCCCTTTCTTCTGAATGGCTCCCTCTTACAAAGATGGGCCCCCTGTGACTATATTTTTATATAACTTGGTCCCTTAGTAATAGCCAGCTGGCTCTGTAATGGTCATTTAATCCAATTTGAGCCAATCATACTCTTTCCCTGCAATTTTGGAATTGGAATTAATAGCTTGTCAGTCTGTGGGTGTGGCTAGAATTGAGGTACCATAAATCCTCAAACTGTGGGTTGTCCCCTGTAATAAGCAACACAGGAAGTCAGTGTATATGCCAAGAGAGTAAAAATAAGAGTCAGATAGAAACAGAAAGGAAACATTGGATGGAGATGGAGGCCAGCACAGCTTGTATTCCTGAGGATTATTCAGTTTCTGCATAAAATACCCCAGAAGCCCTGCTACCTTTGCCTTCCTAGAGATACTCCAGAATCCAGAATGTGTCGACCAGTTTCTCTTCTCTCTGATTAATTAACTGAATTATTTTTTAAAACCTGCACTCAATATAAAAGATATGAATTTACATATACATATGTTAGATAATTCAGCAGAGAATGTCATTTTTTATAAATAAGTAATTGAAATAATTGGCTCCTCTTACCCTAGTATTTTGAGTTAATCAAAATATAATCACTGAGACCATTTGCCCCAGACTTTTGATGTACACAGAAGAAAACTTTTAAAAAATACATTGGGTCTCCACTGCAGAAGATTTAGAAGCTGTTTAGTACCTGAAAAATTAAATTGCTTGGGTTTAATAATGATATAACATAGAAGATGTCACAAGGCAGTGCTGTCAGTGATTAATCACCAAATGGCCCAGACAATAGTGCTGCATAAGTTCAGAGGCTGCTAAAAGCAGAGGGCTGGGTAGACAGGTGAACTTCAATAAGGGTGGAGGACAAGGGTTGGAATTTGAAGAATGATTGCGATTTGTGCAGCAGAAAAGGAATGAGAAGTCCTCTATGTGAAGACTACCATGAAGAAATGTAGTTAGGTAGAGCCCAGATGCCCAAAACTCTTTGTCTAAGGGACGCTTGATGGATGGAAATGACAACAAACAAGGCTCTAGTCTCAATAAACCAGTTTATCCTTTTCTTTCAAAGGGAAAAGTTTCTTTAGCTCCCCTAAGAAAGGACCAGTTTCACACCAATCTCTTTCAGAACTGCCTTTAAATCCGCCTTAGTCAAAGGAGGACTTATTCCTTTGCCAGTGACTGGTGGCAACTCTGAAGTGCAGAAGCAGATCCCTGAAATTGCGTTCCTGTTGAATTCCACAGAATGATCCCTCAGGGAAAACTCTCCTACAGAGGGATGAGAATGTTGGAAAATGTGCTGCCCTCTTTATGGCAGGACTGAAAAGCTTGGAGATCAGGAAGGCATAAGCCAGGACCTGACAGCTGAGCCACATCGCGGGTGAAGGGGTGGAGAATGTGAGCCATGTGCAATCTGTCAGATCCAGGAGGCTAAATCTGCCCTGGCCTGGGTCTGACCCTGAGGGGAGAAAGCATTTGCAAGCCAAGGCCCCGCTCAGCTCCCAGACACATGTGTAACCAATACCAGCCCAGCCAAGCCTGCCACAGGGTCAGGACACTCTTCACAGAGCACACGTGGGGGAGTCTCCGTTTGCCCAGTCAGGATGCATCAGCTGGGCCTCAGCCTCCCTTTTCAAAACAGCAACACATTTCATCATGAATCTTTAAAAGTGCCAGTTGTAAATATAAACAAACTTCAGTCCTGTTCTGCTCCTAGAAACTAGTACATATGATTAAAACAAAAGAAGAAATACTGCAATCCTTCAAGACGGGCATTTCTATTTCTGCTTCCTCATTTTGTTTTTCTTATTTCTTTTTTCTTTCTCACCCACTTTCTGGAGAAAATTTTACAATCCTTAGATTCAAACCAACCTTGAGTATGAGAAGATCTGACTTGTCAGCATTTCCCTCTCTCAGACACCTAGGTCATATTTTATAGGCACTTAAACCACACAATCATAAACTGTCCATGTCTTGTCCAGACATCATCGGCATCACTATTTCCATATGAATCTAGGTCAAGGGAATAGCAAAATGTTAAAAACCTGGCATGCCAGGAAAAGAAGAAAAACACCCATGAGAAAATGCAAATTCAGCTCCTAGTTCAGCTGTCCTGTGTCACGCAGAGAAAGTTAGAACTGACCCCATGAAGTCAGCCCTTGCTCCGACAGGGTCGGCATTTAAAAAACACAGACAGCTGAAAAGTCCAAATTCAAATCAAATTCTACTCTCCTAAATGCCATAGTCTTCTCCTCCTCCTCTTTTTACCCACTTGCACATGGAGAATAAAAAAGAAAACAATGAAGAGACTCAGGCAAAGCTTATTAGCACGTAAAAATCAATGAAGCTGCAAACTCTATTCTATACAATGAAAAATTAATACATGCTAATTAATTTTGAGCTTTAATTAATTAATGTTTGGAAAGCACTTTGAGATTCTTGGATGAAAGATGGCATAAATGTATTTGGGTATTGTTTCATGGTGTCATTCTGGCATTTTGAGTTCAGGTGCTACATTATAATATTATTAATACAAACAATACTAACTACTTTCAATAAAAGAACCTCAGATATATTGTGATCATTTGTAAATTTTTAGGCATCAGCTTACACCCTGCAGAATGCAGTAGCCAGACTGGTCAGAAAGCTGGGCATTATTTTATGGCCAAGTGGGAACAAATTCACGATAATGGGAAAAGTGGCACATGAATCACCAAATTAATTGCTAACTAATCTCAGTATATATTTCTGATTCTGCAAACAAAATCACTGATTTTTTTACATCATGTTCCATATCTTCTTACCTGTATGCCTTTGCTCTGCATCAGGAGTGACCTTATTCGCATCTCCCCTTATCTAAGCCCTGTCTGTTTGTCAACACCCTTCTGAAGTGTCTGTCAGCCTTTCAGGAGGCACCCCCAACCCCAGAAGTTACAGTTCTTCAATTTCTTGCATCTTTTTAAGCTACTTTATGAGAAAGAGGGTCTATCAAGGAACATGGGCTTGGTCCTGCTGAAGTGTCTTAAATTTTTGTTGCAATTTAAAACAGCAATGTTTGTTTCATTTCCGGAAAGTCATCAAGGGAGGTGAAGTAACTTGCCAAATCTACATTTTTCCACTGAGCCAAAGTTTGGTAAGTTCTGATAAGTATTAGTGCTTTAAAGAATAGTCTATATTGTCCAAATAGGAGGATTGTAACTAAAATACAGATTTTGTGCAAGTTTAGTTTCTCTGAACTCAGAACTGGCAAGTTCTTTCCTTCTCCATCAAGCTCTTCCTCCATTCTTCCTCTTTTCTTCCTCCTTGACTTTGTTTTCTATTTAATTAAGGTGACTAAACATTGTTTTCCACCTAAGTAAAAATAAAAATAATAGAAGTGAGGATTATTCAAGCTATGGAAAAATCATATTGTTCTAATCTTTAAAATTTTAAGTTATTTTTATATCACTAAAACATACTCAGATATATACTTCAAGATGTAGACATGTAGACATGTAAAATTAGCTCTCTTGGCAAAGATATGACAAGTAAAGATTTTTGTAAGTTTGCTTTGGCTTGGTTTTTGGTTACATTTCAGCAATTTTTAGAAAATAATTACAAGTATAACATTTGCTCATTGAATATTACTATACAAAAAGTGAGAAATTCATGAGGAAGGAAATTAGTCCTGTAGTATTCTAGGAGTGAACCTTCCTGTGACTTCACATGGCCTTTTCTCTGTAACAGTGCATCTCGCTGTTCCTTTCTCTTCTTGAAAGAGATTAGGGCCCATCCTGTTGGCCTCATTTAAATCAGTAATTTCCTTGGAGACTCTGTCCCTACCAAATAATCACATAGATTAGGCCTGTGCACAGGACCTCTGACTACTTTAAAGGTTCTTCTTCCAAATATGATTATATTCTTAGGTAATATATGAATTTTAGGTGAACATAATTTAGCTCATAACTGTACTAATAAAACTAGTTTTGCAAATAATTGAATAGTGAATTTTGTTTGAGACAGAGTCTGCCGTGCAGGTCAGGCTGAACTTGAACTCACTATGTAACCCAGGCTGGCCTTGAACTTTTAGCAATCCTTCTGCCTCGGGTTCCTGAGTGGTAGGATTACAGACATGTGCCACCATACCCAGTCAATAGTGAAAAATTTTATATAGAGTATCTTGCATAAAAATGTATTTCTTTCATTAACCCTAAGAATTACCTGATTTGAGAAAGTCCTTTTTACTGATTCCCTCTCTCTCTCTTCTTTTCTTTCTCTCTTCCCCCATGTAAATTAAAACACTAACAACAACAAATGAGAAGTATGTGAAATGACATCTCCCATTTTACAGGTGTGAAGAAATAGGTACAAAGAGGCACAAAGAGGTTTAGAAGTACCTTGTTTGAGTTGGCAGAGGCTGCTGCTTAAAGATGGGCAAACTGGGAAAAGGAACAAACTTGTAAATGGTAAGGTGCCTGTTGGCTTTGGGAGCCCTGGCTGGAAGTATACCTCTCATATCTCAAACTACACCAGCTCCAATTACAGAACTGGTGATATTTTTGGAACTCAAATTCGTATCTTTGAGTTCAGGAGCACTGAAGGCTTCTCATGAATGCTCTTTCTTGGGAGGCACTTTCATGCTCACCTTTGAGTGTGTTTGTCATGTGTTATTCCAAAACATCCCACCAATGTTATTCAGATTGTTTTACTGACATCACTCTTCAGAGGTATACACAACAGACCCAGCACTTAGATATTTATTTGGGGTGCTAATAAACTCATTACTTTTGATGTCTTCATATTTCCTGCTTAAATAGCCATCACAATGACGTGAAGAAAAGTACACTGTCCTCAATTATATTTTCTTAGCAGGTCTCAAAAAGAAGTGCTGGATCTTTCAGATTCCCACAGATAAGATTATTTATTTGACTGATTATTGACAACCATCACTGCCATCACCCAGAATTGCAACAAGTTCCTAGGAATTTGGGTCCAAAGACAAAAAGTCTGTATGACTTGGCACAACTCTGGAATGAAATGATTTTTGTCCTTTATCCAGCTATTATCTTTCTTCCAAGCTTGAGAATTCTGATTTCTTTCCCGCAGGTAATTTCTTTCCCCATCAATTATGCATTAGAGAAGCTCAAGTGTGGTTCTCCTTGCCTAAATTTTCATCATTTTGATCCTAAGATGAGTTATTGCATCTAGTTATTATTCTCCCTACAGATTATTAGAGGATATGCAAAAAGAATCGCTTCCATCCCTGGAAATATGTCAATGTATACCTGAATTTGCAATAAGCGTGAAGTTCAGGACAGTGTTGGAATCTTGTTGCATCAAACCATTTGATGTGTAACATCTGCCTCCAGTACAATGATAAGTACACTAAAAAAAAAGTGGTGGGCCTCCATCAAATCCAAGAAAAACAACAAACCTCCCAAAGCATTATCTGTTACAATTTAGTCTCAGATATGCTTGGCAGTGAAGTTATCTATCCAGGGGTTAACATTTGGAACTCATGTAATGTGTAACATTGTGTGTTTGGTTAAATTTCATAATACAATCTCAAAGGCTATTGCAACACAGATTCCCTGCCAATATTTTAATTGGATTAAAAACATCCCTCAATAACCTGTTATCCCATGGGATTTAGCCTGTAGCCCCCACCATCCATGAAATAGTCCCTCCAGATGCTCCGAACATGGTCTCTTCTTCATGTCTCAGTTTGTCCTTCAGAGCAAATACAACTACTAGTTTAGTGGCTGGTTCAAAGGAGGTGCTCAATTATATTTGTAGAACAAATAAACATGAAATCAAGAGAAAACTCTGGTCCAAAATAGTTATCACCTTTTTATCTTGAAATACAATCAATGGGAAGATATTATACTGGCTAGGTAACCATAGAAAATGAACAGGATTTTCAATCTACCCAACTCCTACTAGAGTTAAAAAGACATCTTAGTTCCCAATTTTATCTTCAGTTAGAGGTTATGAATTGAGATGGATGGAACTCTCCTAAAAGTCATGTTCTTCACCTTGTTCTAAGGTACTTCTGAGCTGCTGTGGGTGGGACTGGAGGCTGGAAGAGCAAGGCTGGGCGATGGGGTACAATGTGGAGGTGGGTCTCCACCACCTTTCCCTTTCCACATGGAGCCCCGGAAAGAGGGTTGTCGGCACAAGTGTCATGAACCCTTTGATTCACAGCCTTCTCATCTGGCTGTACAGTGTTCTGGTGCCTTAATAAGATTCAGCTGAAAAGCAACTTCCTTCTTTTCACAAATTGAAAGAGAAAATCTGTTTGGACATTTTTAAGGGAAATAGGGGAAAGAAAACTTATGCATTTTCTTGCATTTTTTTTCTATTAAGGTTGTTTTTGTCTCTTAACAGCTTTCCACCTCATATGTTTATAGCACTAACTGGATCTTTCAGGCATTAAACAAGAGAGATAATGAGAAAATATTTACATTTCAGATTAATGGGTATAAAAATCCAAATAGGATCGCACCCAATTGACAATTTTTTAGCATGAAAATTTTGGTTGGTAATTGTAGACATAACTTAACTATCTTATGGGTGTTAATGAATTTTCATTAAATGCATGTGTGTTTTTAAACTTTTGCTTTTTATTGAGGTATAATTTATACACAATAAAACTAAAAATTTAATTGTAAGAATTTGACAAATCCATAAAGCTATCAAAATAAGATAAAGAATATTTCTATCACCACAAAAATAATTATTTCTATCCCCTCCTTATCAAATTTTCCTGTCCCTTAGAGGACTTTCTTTTTCCTGTCACCTTTGTTAATTTTACCTTTTCCTAACTCCTGTGTAATATATTGTATATTATTCTATGTTTAGCTTCTTTTATTCAAAATAATGTTCTAGAAGTTCATCCCTTTGTTGTATATACACTATGTTCATTTTATTTCTACATAGGGTGCTACTGTAAGTCTGTATCACAGTGTATTCTGTTGATGGAGTGAGTTGTTCAGTATTTAGTAGCCATAAAAGAGGCTGATGTGTAGCCTTACATAAGTCTTTTTGTGAACACATTCTTCTCGGGAAAATACCTGGAATTGAAATTGGTGGGCCATAGGGAACATGTTTATTTAACTTGAAAAAACTGTCAAGCAATATTTCAAAATCTTTTTACCATTTTATGTTCCATCAAAAATGTTTGATCATTCCAGTTGCCCCACAAACTTGCCAACTTTTGGTATGGGTGCTATTTCCTATAATAAAAATTCCATTCCAGAAGATGTAAAATTGTGTATTAGTATAGTTTTTATTGATATTTTGTTTGTATTTTTGTATTGACTAATGATACTAAGCAATATTTTACTAACTGACTGTGTATCTTCTTTTGTAAAGTATCTGTTCAAAGTGTTTGCCTTTTTTTGCTGGGCATGGTGGTGCATACCTGAAATTCCAGCACATGAGAGACTGAGGCAGGATGAAAGCCATAAGTTTGGGGCCAGCCTGAGCTACATATGAGTTCAAAGCCAGCCTGCACTACAAAGTAAGAGCCTGTCTCAAAAAAAAAAGTGTTTGCCATTTTTAAATTAGGTGATTTGTTTCTCTATTGTTTGAACTAATGAAAACCATGTCCAACACACTAAATATGATATCAAATCACTAAATAAATACTATGAAAATAAATAAATAAGTAAATACTAGCAATAAAGAGAGAAAAATATTTTTAAAAGAGTCAAATGAAAGTATGGAGTTAAAAGTCAAATAATTCAAATGAAGAAACCATCAGAGTTGTTCAACAGTGGATTTGAACAGGTAGAATACAGTCAGGGTACATGAAAATAGATCAGTGGAGGCTCTCTGGATGAAACGGTATTTGTGGTAGATTCAATTTAGAATCTCTGAATATTAGGTAGGTTGTCAAATGAATTGGTAAAATGTCAAGAGCATTGTGTCATCATAACTTTATAATCTGTTGCTCTGTAGTTATAGCTCACCCTTTATTCTTTTTATTAGTATTATATATTTTCTTTATTATTCTCTTGAACAATTTCTATAAGGTTTTATCAATTTATTAATATTTTTCAAAAGACAAATACCAGATATATTCATTATTGTTGTTGCTTAGTTTTTCTATGTCATTTATTTCTGCACTTGGAGTTATAATTTCCTTCTTTCTATTTATTATGGGTTAGATTTTTTCCCCCCTACATTCTTAAAGTGGAAATTTAAATTATTAATTTTTGAATTGGTCTTAAGCATTTGGAATTAAAACTTTCCTTTAGGTGTTGATTTATCAACAGTTCTCACATGTCAAGTTGCTGTGTTTTAATTTTCATTTCACTTTAAACATTTTCTGAGTTTTTTAGTTATTTCTCCCATAACCATGGGTTATCTAAAAGTGTATTTCTTAATTTTCAAATACTGGGAGTTTTATAGATATCTTATTACTATTTGTTTTGAATTTAGTAGTCCTATTCAAAGAGTATACTCTGGTTGATATTGATCATTTGACATTTATTGGTATATGTTTTGTTTTCTGGTCCAAACTAAAATATAAATTGGTGAATATTACATATGTATGGGAAAAGGTTGTATTAGTCTGCTAATATTATATATAATATTCTATACATGTAAATTAAATAAAAATGTTTAAATTTTCTACAATTATTGATTTTCATTTATTCTTTTATCAGTTGCTCAAAAATTGTTAAAATCTCCAGTATAATTACATATTTGTCTATTTCTGATTTTTAGATTTGTCAGTGCTTGCTTCATGTCCTTTGACACCCTAGGTATTAAAGGTATGCTGCATTATACAACTTTAGGGGCACCATTAGTATCAAATAAAATGCCTTAGTGCAGGCTATTTGTATT
Organism: Heterocephalus glaber; assembly: GCF_000247695.1. The sequence continues at coordinate 2,390,365 of NW_004624833.1, read as the reverse complement.
CTATTTTATATGAACTTTATACTCAGTTGGAGTCCTCAACCCGCATGACTCTGCAAGTTAGTTTATCTAGTGTTCCATTTTAACTACTCAGTGGACATTCTATATATCTATTGAAGTTAAATGTTTAATGGGCTGGGGATTTAGCTCAATGATGCCAAGCCTGCTTTACAAGCGCAAGTTCCCGAGTTTGATCCCCAGTACAAAAAAAAAAAAAAATGTTTAGTAGTTGCTTTAGAGTGTATAATACAAATCTGATATTTAGAAAGTTTACATTCAAATAGTATTATATTACTTCAAGAACAATATAAGAATCTTTTAAAAGGATAATTTCATGAATCACTTTCTACCTGTACTTTTCTTATTGTCATATTTTCTACTTTTCAGAGTTTATTTTAAGTTTCTTCATATTCTCTGCTCTATGACTTATTAGAAACTATAATCTTGTATCTTATATAGATCATCTTCTTTAAAGAGCAGGAAGCGATGGTTTCTTGCAACTTTCTCCCTGCTACCCAGTAGATTAAGTGTCAATTAACAGTTTGAAAGGACCTGCCCCTATTAATAGGACCGCATACATATATTTATCAAAAGAAACTTCAAGAATGTTTATAGCAGTGTTATTCATAATTGTTGCAGTCTGAAAATAACCTATTGTCCTTTCAGAGTAAAATAGACAATTCAATTGTGGTCATTCTACAGAATTTCACAAAGTAAAAATTAAGGGAAAGGCACTGGAAACAAAAAACTTTGTCATATTATTCTTCACATAGAAAATTTAAAAATTAGCAAAATTAGTCTTAGCTTCAGAAGTTAATACAGAGTATACTTAAGGAGTGGGAAGGTGATAACAGAGGAAGAAATAAAGGAGCATTTCTGGAATACTGATAATGTTCCATTTCTGGTATACATTTTGTGAAAATTCGTCAACTGAATATTTGACTTGTTTACTTCTCTATGAACATGTTATACTTTAAGAACAATTTTAAAAGAAAAAAATACCTGACCTCTCTAATATTACTAAATGTCATTAATTATTGAATTTCAAGTCAGGAACCTGCTTTGATCTAATTCTTTCCTAAGCTCCTTTATTTTCTTTAACTGTATCTACTCTAGATTCACTAACCATATCTTTCATTATAGTCATCATCACTTTAATTATCTGTGTAATTATTTCTTATTTGTTTTTTTTCTAGAGATTCATTCAACTGCTTTGTTACTTCCACTGGTACCACTTCAGCTGGATGGCTTTTGATTTCTTCCATCTCAATATCTCATAGATTGGCCTTGATCGAGTTGGAGGTCTGGGGTTGCATCTAGCTACTGTGTTTTCTATTTTTAAAATTTGCTTTCTGTGGAGATGCTTGTAAATTGTTTATGGTAGGTAGCTTTACTACTATCAAGGCTTCTTTAGGAAATGGTTACTTTTCAGCTATGCTTTCTAGGCATAGTTGGCTTTTGGCTTTTCAGTCTGCCCAAAGATTCTGCCTATTCAATTTTTTAGAGATGAAATGATGCTGCCTGTTTGGCCTAGCACCCAGTTAATTGTATGATCCTCAGACAATCTCAGTATTGGTAACCAAGGAAAAACAATTGATCACAACAATGTCACCTTGGCTAAAGTAATACAATCAGTAATAACAGTAGCATTAAGCACAGTCTAGAAAATGACAAATTATAATAACTATTAATTTGCCACCTTTAAACACAGGCACAAGATTTATAGTAACACAACAAAATCTAAAACAAATCAGAAAATTATATATAGGAACTATCTATTCTATAGAGTGATTGTACCCTCAGAGAAGAAAATTTAAAAGAAATAAGAGAAAAAATAGAGAAAGAAAAGAAAAGAAAGAGGTTAGAAGCAAGGCTGAAGACGAAGGCAGATTATCCAAGCTTGAGGAAACTGATGAAGAAAATAGGGAAAGAAAGAAGGAAAAAAAGCAAAAAGAACAAAACAAAACAAAAATAAAAAAGAACTAAAAACAATGTCCCCACTCCTGTAAAAACAAAAACAAACAATCAAAAAAGGCAAATTGACAAAAAATTTCTCTGTGATTTCAAGCATGTGATTTTCTTCTGAGGTCTACAGCTTTGTGGTAGGGTCTAATTCAAGGTGCAACTTTGCTGTCACTGGTAGACAAAGGAGGCCATCAGAACCCTGATCCATGCTGGATAATCCCACCAAGCCTTCAGTAGGATGAGGATGAGATTCCAATTCTGATGCTTTCAAATTCACAGAAGTTCAGCCTGATACTGGCCTTTGGTTGTGTAGTTAGGGCCTGAGTTGTTCAGCCTACAATATGCTGGGTGTCTCTTGCCAGCCTTACCATGGCTCCCTTACCCTCAGTTGTCCCTCACCCAGTCACTGTGGGATTTCAACAGTGAGAGCCCTAAAATGAAGCCAACCCATGGCGGCTCTGAGTCCCAGTTTCAATTGGCTCCTTCCTAAACTAGCATTCAGCCAACAACCCTCTCCAGGGAACATGGCAGTTACTTGAACTGGAGTCATTCACCAGCTGTTGTAGCCCACAGTATCAACTGCTCCATTTCATTGGTGCATTTCTCCCTGGAGGCCTCTGGAGTCACCTGCCCTCACTGTATTTCTGTAGATCCTCCTCTCTCACGTGGTGAGCCAGGAGCCAGGGAGAAAGTACAGTTTGCCTCTGCCTTTTTCTGTATTGTGATCTATTTCTTCACTTTCTCTTTGTGGGCTCCAATTTTCCCTTCAAATCCTTCCTGGGTTCCAGGGATCCACCTCCCTCCTTCTTTTCTTCCCCAAGTTGTTATTTTCTAGTGCCTAGATTTTAATTTTGGAAAGGTTTATTTGTTGCTGCTTACTGCTCCACCATCTTCCCAAAAGTCCTGCTACTTTCTTTTAGTTCTAAGTAGTTCTATCACCTTTATCAAATCATTGAACCTTTCAATGTTTTTTCCTATTTGTCAAATGAGCCCTGAAATTCTATGATCTTTTTTCTTGACCAAAGATAGACATTACTTGGCTCATGAACATAGTTTTTCTGTCCTTTCATTCCAACAGGAGAATACTGTGCCATTTCAATCACTTCCAAGCTGAAGCAGATAGAAATAAAGTAAGAGATTTCTGTGCTTTCTCTTCTTGATCTTAGTGACTATGATATAAAAGCACTGGGCTAAGACAACAAAATAACAAAGGCAAATCAGCTTGTGTTGTCCCATTTTTGCAGGAAGGATGCCTGGAGCCATAACATTTTTTTCTTATACCTGTATACTTTGGATGTGTTAAGCAACTGAAATTGTGGGCTATTCTGATTAATATAAGAACTGTCTTAGACAACCTCATTATAATTTCTTCCATGTACTTGAATGGTATATTTCCCATTGCCTGGGTTTAACCCAAAATGAAAAATTTTATATTCCCTAACTACAAAGAAAGAGTGTAGAGGCAGAGTCCCTGATCACACATGAAATGAACTTGACCTTAATATTTCAACCTTAATGTTTCTGGGAGCTGACGGGGGACATTGATTAGATAGTGAGCATTGTAAAATATACTTTTTATAATTTTACTTTCATGCAAGTATTTTTATGGCTTGTATGGCTTTTATATTCTGCACATCAATAGTAACCTACATCTGGGACAACAGAAAAGCAATTTTTGTTTCCTCCCATCTTACAACAAAATAAATTGAAGGCAGACTTCAAAGAAAAGCCAAATTTTAATGTTCAAAAAGCAACAATTTGTCTGGTGCAAGACATGGTGATAGGAACATTATGGTTTCCTATTCTAAGAGCCTGTGTTCGTCTCTGTAGATGCATACATGAGAAGACACCAACTGTGTTCTTTCTGAATTTGCCATTTTGTTTGGTTTAGGGTGAGATAGACATATTTAATATCACAAAATGTTCAGATTTAGCTCTCTTGTCTTTACATTCTTATATTTTCCCAAACCAATCTTGCCTATCATATGGTTTCAACTTCCACCTATACTTTAAGGATTACAAAATCTGTAAGTCTGCCAACATTACTCTTGGAGTTCCAGCCTTATATATCCAAATAGATAGTAAGTAGTAATACCTGGATGTCCCTGTGGGCAACTTCAAATCCATGTGTCCAAACCCTAAGTCATTATGTTTTCCTTCCAAGTCTGCTTTCTTTCTGTTGGGACTATTTTAGTACATGTATTTCCTCTAAGTGAGCTTTCTAAAATTGGATTAGAACCATCAATGTGATTTCTCAAAAATTCTTCCATAATTCCCACAGTAGAAAAGATGAATTGCTACATCAGAATCTTTGGATGTGCTAATCCCTTGAACTAGAATGCCTCTTCTCTAGGTATCCACATCCTGATCTTTCACATTTCTAGGTCTTCTTGTCTTCAAAATTTGTCTCATTTCATAGTTTTTCCAACTGCCTGTATAAAATAATAAATCAGCATCCTATGTTTATTTCTCCTCAACTTTCATGGCATTTAATGTTCATTTAGTTTATGTGCATGTGTGTTTCTTTTTATTTTCATTTCCCTCAGCCAGAACAAAAGCTGTTTACAAGCAAGTCTTTGCTTTGTTCACTGGTTTATCTCCAATGATGAGAAAGTTCTTATTGCATAGTGAGCTTTTGGTTGATATTTTAAGTGAATAAATGAAAAGAGGCAGAGGAGTGAGCATCCTCAGCTTACACATCTTTTCTTTTCTCCTTTCCTTCCTTTTCTTTTTCAAATAAGAATTCAAAACAATTCATAAAATTCTCTAGAAAACTACTTTTTTGTCACCCCTAAAGTAAGGGGGTGCTGCGAAATTCAGCTTTAGCTTTTCCTCTCTGGAGTTAGAGGAAGGAAGAGAATTGGGAATGATCTGAAGAAATCATTCACTGGTGCTAGCATTCCTGTCCCACCTAGCCAAATCTTGCCATTTATTTTTCATATTTCAGATCAAATTACTTCTTGAGAGTCCCTGCCTTGACAACCTCATCTCCAATGTCTACTTCAGGCTCCTTTGCTAAGGGATCCCCATGAAACGATGTTCAATATGATGTATACCAGCTCTGTTTCCTTTGGCTGAAATTGTCTTTTGTAATATTTCACCTAGCTGACATCTCCGCTCATGTATAGCAGAAGTGTTCTCTACCATCTGTGTAAATAGCACTGTCTCTCAGCCCTCCACTCTTGATTCCATCGCTTTCTGTGTAGCACTTTTTGATACCTAAGATTATTTATTTATGAGTTTATTTTCTGTTTTTTCCCAGTAGAGCATAATATGGGTAGGATATATATTTAGGATTGTCATCTCTTCCTCTTGGATTGTTCCCTTTCCAAGGATGTAGTGACCATCTTTGTCTCTTAATTAGTTTTGGTTTGAAATTTACTTTGTCTGCAAATAAGATTGTTACTCCTGCTTTTTTCTTGGTTCCTGTAGCGTGGAGAACTGTTTTCCATCCTTTTACTTTCAGTCTCTGAGTTTCTTTTTTAGTTAGGTGTGTTTCTTGCATACAGCATATTGTTGGATTTTGCTTCTTAACCCATTCTGCCAGTCTATTTCTTTTGCTTGGTAAATTGAGACCATTAACATTGATGGTTATAATTGTCAGATATTGATTCATCCTTGTCATGATGTTTTACTTTTGTTGGCTCTTTTCTTATTTTTTCCCCCTTTCCCTTTAGTGTCTT
>NW_004624833.1:2275800-2383188 GCF_000247695.1 Heterocephalus glaber | reverse complement strand
GGCACAGTTTGTAATAGCTAAAGCTTGGAAACAGCCCAAGTGCTCATCAACTGGAAACTGGATAAAGAAGATGTGTTTTTTTTTATAAAATGGAGTACTACTCAGCCATAAAGAATGAAAAACTAGAGTCATTTATAGCTAATTGGATGCATGTCAAGGCGATACTCTTAAGTGAAATAAATAGGACTCATGTGTAAATACCGAATAGTTTCTCTAGTGTGAGAAACTCATAGTGTAAACAAGGGTTAAAATGATTAAAATGAATAATTGATAATTTGAAATAGCCAAAAAGGTCCAAAGACAAAGGGGTGAAGGGAGGAAAAGGGGAAAGGAAAGAGGGGAAAGGAAAAAGGGAAAGGAAAAACTATGAGAAAAGAAAAAAAAATGGAAATGATGCCTATGTAAATAGGGAAGGGTGGAGGGGGTGAAGGATGCAAGGGTAATGGGGAAAAAATAAGAACCAAGATCCATCATGTACAGGTACAAACACCCAATGATAAATGTAAATGAATTGTATACCTGAAATGTACCACTAAAAAAACTTAAGAAAAAAAATAATATTGGTAGGATAGTCCCTTTTTTTACCCCCTTTGCACTCTGCAACCTAAGATAGTTCATGGTCTTCAATAAAACTAAGGATTATGCAAGTCACCAAAAAGTCAATGTCAAAAACATGTTATTAAATAAATCAAAAGCAAAATTTATGCTGTCAGTACTTTTACCTTCCTCCAAAGAAATGATAAAGTAAGATGGGTTCAAAGACTTTTCTGATCTAAACCTTGTTGGTGAACCTTCAGAGTCAGAAAATATTTTAATTGTAGGGCTATTTTAATGTAGTCAACCAAAAAACTGCTCAAGGGAGTCACAAAACTGAACTAAACATTTATCACAATTTGATATTATCTTGATTTATTGAGAAATGTATAAAATTCTAAGTACAGAGATTCAGGTACTGTAGAATGGCTTCAAGAGCCATATTCAACCTTCGTTGAATAATTTACATAATTCTCTCTATATAAAACATCAGATTTTAATGAAGATGTACTGCCTAATTGAGTAAATTGACAGAGTATTGACCTTATCAGGTTTGACTTCATTTTGAGAACATGATCATTAGTTATTTTCCCTGAAGTTACTTTTTTGATTCCTCTAACTATGAAAACAGAGAACTTAAGTTTAAAAGAATTGAATGATATAGGCACATAATTGAGGATAATATTTTTCAAGCTTTAGCAGTGATCTGGACTCTTGGAAGTTGAAAGAGCCAGGCAACTCCAAGGCTCCCAACCTCTCTCCACCTCAAATTATCAGACTCCAATGAGGGACAGTGTATGAGCTTAATCAAGAGGGGAAAAGTGAGTGACACTGCTGAAGTGTAGCATCAATAATGAATTTCAAGCTGAGTGGCTAAGAAGCACTACCATTAGAGGAGCACATCACCTCTATTTTTAGGCAAAAGTTCTTCATTCTGAAATGGAACATGGTCCAAAGAGCACCTGATGATCCCTGGGAACTTTGTAGCTGTCAGTGCCTCAGATATGGCAAGGCCAAATGATGACTTTGTACTCAGCTACTTCATTATCATGACCACCGGGAAGTTTTGTCAGATGTGTACTCTCTGAACCCCAATTTCCCATTTCAGAAATGCAGCTCTCAAAGGGCAGCCCCTCATTCACTATTATTACTCCATCAGAATTTTCACAATAGCTATGAAAACCCCGGGTCTTAACCACAAACATCAGGTATCCATTATGACTTCAGGAATTCTGGATTTACTCCAGAACTCTCTTAAAATTACCAAAGAACTAAAAGCAAAGACAGAATCTGAGAAAATAACCTACATAAGCTTCTCCTGGATAAAGAAGGAGGAGAAGGAGAAGCAGAAGGGGCCCACTTGGAGAGACATTTGGGACAAGAATGTCCACCTGCATATTGAGGGTTATTACACTCTCCTTTCCTGTCCTGTAGGACAAACAAAGCCTAAAATGAATTTCTTCTCTTGTTATTATTCTTGTCTTCTTTCAAGGTTGGTAAATATATGATTTCTCATGCCATTTATTAATTTCAAAATTTTCTATTATTTAGTACACATACTTTTCTGTTTTATCTCCATAACTAGAAAAATTTTCACTCTCCTTTTGCAAGATCATGTGACACACAGTTCTGTTATTACAGAATGTTATCCATGCACATCTTCTCATTTAAATAAATTCATTGATTATCTTTCACCTTCGGTATGAGCTCTATTGTAGCATACAAAACTGATTTGGTTTCTTGGTCCAAAGAGTGCTTGGTGATCCCTGGGAACTTTGTAGCCGTCAACATCCTACTACTGCAACCCTTCCCCCTTCCCCCAACTCCCACCAACATATCAGTGGACAAGCATCAAACTTACAGTGGTTTGCATGTCTGAATTTTAGTCACCTAAAGAAAGAGGAGCAATAATAAAACATTCTTTTTTTTATTTGTCTCTATCGTTTGATATATTGGAATGTATTCTCCAGAGACCTTTCCCCAGTGAATCAAAAGATCTGGACTTCCCTATTCAGAGTACCTTTTCTATCACTTTAGCTTCAGTGCCAAAGCTGTGAGGAAGAATTAAATTACACCTTCTCCATACACGCTTAATACTTTGTGAGACATCTCAGTGTTCTGGAGAGACTCATTTCAGAAAAAATCTCTGCAGACAGGGGATTTTTCTATTGTCACCATCAGCAATAAAAACATCAACTTTATTTTTCAAACAGATGATTTGGTTTTGATTTTTTGAGGAAGGGGAGTAAAAGAAGACCTAGAAAAGCCCTGAAAAGTGTTCATGGATTTTACAAGGTGTAGGTGTCCAACTCTAAAATGTGGTTTTGCCCATAGCAGCTTTTTAATAAAATATTGTTGACTAAAGTAAATTTTCATAGCATTTATTTTTGGTAAAAGTGTCAGTAGTCTTTAAAAGAAAAAGACTTATGATTTCCAATACAGTTGACTTCTTTTATGACCAATAAACTGTTCAAAGATATCCATATAATCCTCTCAATAGTATAAAATGAGTCTTAAGTGTAGGTTTTCATGTACCAAAATTTCCATTTCCCAACATTCTATGAATGTCTATGCCCTCAGCTTACATAATCGCCCATAAACACTTTGTCATGCAAATGATTAGTTGTTATAATGGAAGATGATGTAGGTGCCCATTTTGTCTCCTACTACAGTAAAAAAGTCAAAGTGTGGGTGAGGATGGTTAAAGATTCTGCCTGTTGCTCTTATATGATCATGTACTTCCAGTTTGGCTTATGGTAAGTTCCAACTCTTAGCAGAAAAAGCTGAGAAAAACAGGGCCCTCCCTGATCCCTGGGGAGGTGAGTTTCCAGAGAGTGGGGCTTTGCGTGAGGGCAGACTGGGCAGGAGAAAAAGCTGAGAAAAAAACCCAACACTTGCCACAGCTATAATTTTCAGCATTCTTGGTAGCCCACGGTTTGTATTTATCCAATTTCCTCATTTACCTGGATGCTTCTGCCTGGACAAAGGACTTTGTCCTCAGCTTGCCATTCAAGCCCAAGATATCTCCCCTTTACTCTCTGAGATCATCTCTGAGAATAGTCTCAAATTTAAGATTATGTGTATCATTCATTGACTTCTTAATGCTCAAAATGGAATATGCAATGGATATAAATTTTTTTTTCTCATGTACATGAGAAAGCATTTGCTTACTGCTAAAATTAGAGTTCGACTAAACATAGAAGAATCATGAAGTAGATGAAATTTCCCTAAACACCTCCTTCTATGTCCTTCTCTGCTTCCTTCACTTTTAGAAGTGGTCACAAAGTGAGGAACTAGCAACTTCCTAGCCCCCTAGACACAGTCTATTTATACAAAGCACATTATTATGTTACTCACTGTGTTATCTATTTCTAACCTGCTCCCATTAAAAACAAAAATGAATGTGACCTCCCCAAATTCTTGATGAGAAAAAAAATTGATGAGGAAAAAATCAATGAGGAAAAAATTGTCTCTTGGGTTTTCTTACACTTTTATTTCCCATCCTAGATTTGTCACACTCATCCCTAATGGTCCCAGCTTTCTCTCTCACAGGGATTCCTTACAGCCCCTTCTCCCTCATCCAAATGTAGACAGAGATCCCTGGATGTTCTCAGCAAAACATAAATAGCCTTAGGTTCCCCAAAAAGCCTTACTGAAACATAAGATCGAAACCATAAAAGGAAATGACAAAAGAAAATATGGATGGACAACTTTTTAAAGTGACATTTTAACACACAAGTTTTTATTTCAAATATTCAAATAAAAGGAGAATAGAGCCTGACTTACTGAGTATAAGAAAGGTACTCCTCCTTAGGTAAGATCACACTAGTCTGGGAATTACTGAGGCAAAGGGAGAGGCAGTTTTTCTTCCCTTTCAGACTTCTAGGCTTTTCCTGTATCATTTCTATTTTGTTTTCTCATCTTTAATGTTGATTCTGTTTAAACGCTACAAAACTCAATGCTATCCTGGTTTAATTCTTCTTACCTGAAAGGGATGTACACCATTTCCAATTGGAGAAAAATCACCTTTAAATGTAGGACAATCATTACGATATAGAGATGCAATGATTCAATCACTGTCCATGTCGATTGTTAGCTATGTGAGTTTGAACATATGAGTTTCTTCCTGTGACTCAGTTTCTTTGTTAATAAAATGTGAAAAACAATGATATGGCCCAACTTCTGTAGTTTCTAGTTTCGCATGCATGGGTCTAACCAATCATGGATTGAAAATATTTGGGAAAAATTGCATCTATATTGAAGGTGTATGTATTATTTTTTGTCATGCTTCCCTAAACAATAAAATATAACAACAGTTTATGTAGCTTTTACATTGCATTGTAGGTAGTCTAGGTAGTTTAAAGTATATGGGAGGGTGTTCATAGTTATGTGCAAATAATACACCATTTTTTCGGACCTAGTTCTAACATTGGATCATTCAGGAATTTGACCATTTTGCTGCATTTAGACTAGTCAAATATGTACTCAACATTACTGGTTTCTTCTTCATCTGAATCAAAGAAGTCTTCCTTCACTTTTCCTATATCAGTCAATTCTTGCTCTGTTTCACTGTTATGGGAACTTTGGCTCAAATGTCCAAAATCAAAGTCATCATCATCATCATCATCATCATCATCATCATCATCATCATCATCAACATCATCTTCACCATTCATGCATTAGTCACCTGTTGACTCACTTTCAATCTGCTCCCAAACTTGCACATGTGGTTTTTCATTTACCATTGCACTGAATTTGGCTAATTCTGTTGCTGCTTTGGAGCTCCTGGACACATCTTGCCTTTCATCTGCCAAGTCAATAATACACCATTTTTAAAAGAGACTTGAGCATCTACAGATTTTGGTATCTGATGGGGATCCCAGAACCAATTTCCTGAAGATATAAATGGATGACTATACTTATTTCATAATGTTTTTGTTTATTTATTTGCTGATTGGGATTAAATGAATTAATTTATTTGCTATGTTCCAGGTCCTATGCTAGATGATAGAGTTGTAAAGGTGAAGAAACATAAATTATAGGTACATCTCTCCTCTCATGCAGAAATAAGCCTCAATATAGAGGCTTAATAAAACTAAAAGACTCAGTTTCAGGCCTTAGCCTTATGAAAGCCTGACGGGTCCTCACTTGTGATGGGCCATGTAAGTAGTCAGCTATCTTGCTAGAGAGACCCATGGAAAGGTCACATGAAAATGGAAAGGCCCTAAAACTACCGGGAGAGAGAAGCCAAGACATCCTTGCATCTTCTTGAGCTCAACCTCTTGGCCAATCCCACCAGGGTCTCACACACAAGTGAAGGATCCTGGATGTCCCATCTCAATCACAAGCCCAAGTGTTTCAGACCAAGCTCATGAAACATGGATTTAAAGAGCCACTTAGCTCAACCCTGTTAGTCCACAGTATCCTGAGAGGCAATGAAATGCTTATTGTTTTAAGCCATGAAGTTCCAGGGTAGTTTGTTATGTGACAATGGAAAGACTGACCACATAGGAACCCCTTCCCTGACATTTATATATGTATAACCTTGATGAGATTATTGAACCCTCATAAGGCTCAGTTTTTTCAACTCTAAAATGAGACAATAGTAATGTGCACTTCCCAGAGCTGTTGTAAGCATTAGAGATAATATATGTAAAATTCCTGACATTTGGTGTTAATAAATGGTAGTAATTATAGGTTGTTAGAGGTTATTAGTTTTCTAACACATTTCCCAAAGGATTTTTATTTCAAATCAGAATCCTGACAACCACAGAGTTTACCCCAAGTTGCTATTCATATTTGACCGAGGTTGTTTCTTTCCTGAGTAGCCAAATGTGAACAGGCTTTTCTCCGTGTGTAGAATACAGGAAATACAAATTCACAACCTATCTGATACTTTTAAACATCCCCTTTGCTTAATTTTGTGTAAGCAAAATATGCATTCAGTTGTTATGTCAACATCAAGTAATTAAAATTGTTGTTAAACATGACATCCTAAAGTTCTCACCCTTGTTTCCAATTTAATGCTTCCTGTGATGCTCTGGAAGATTTGTAAAATAAATGATGTAAGACATGGGAAGTTTTGGGTATGACAAGTCTCATTTATTTTCACTGTCATCACTCACCCTGGTATATAATACTTGCTCCATGCAGACTGAAATATTGCAGATGTTTTCAGAATAATATTGGGCCATAGAGAGACCTCCTGAATTTCTCATCTGGTTAATTTCAGTTTAAATCCTCATCCACAAAGCTGTTGGATGTGTGAACTCTGCAAGTGTGGGCTTCTCTTGTGTTTGCACCTGGCAGCAGTTGCCCACTCAATATCCAGCCACAGAGAGCTTGAAAGGAGTCCCAGGCATTCCGTGAAGCATGTAAGATTGAAGAACAAGGAGGCAAAAGAAAAAACTAGTTATAATTATTCATTAGTTTTTGGTATATCAGATAATTTGTGCAATGGCTTCAGGGCTTTAATTGAATCACTTTTCCCACCTTGTCTTAATTTTAATTATGCAGCAATCATTTTTATCAACCTGTGCAAAGGAACTATATGAAAATGTGACATATGACAATATACATTTACCTTAGCTCCAAGACTACAAGTGACCTACAGGCAATTAGCTACTGCCTCTAGCACTGAAACGACCAATTAAAGGGTTAACGAAATGCCCTCCAAATCACCTACATGTTCAGGTTTTTTGGGCTGCCAAGAACATTGCACTTCAACTGATATAATTTTTGACTGACTGATTTAGTAAGTCTACATCTGCTAAAATCCCAGACTCATGCCTGTAAAACTGAGGAGTCAGGTTTTATGAAGTGCTTTCACTGTCATTAAAGACAATCCCACCTTAGCCCTTCTCCTAACAAGACAATCTTGCAGCCATCGTTATGAGGCGTGATCTCAGCTTGTCATCATGGAAAAAAATAGCTTGCTAGGTCAACAAGGATGGTACTGAGTTCATCTCAAGGATGTAAGACATTCATTCTAGTGGCTGTAAGTCAGAAACTCAATATCAAGAATGTGGAAGGAAGGAAGGAGGGAAGGAAGGAAGGAAGGAAGGAAAGAAGGAGGGAGGGAGGGAAGAAACAAACAAACATCCAAAAGTTGATATTTTAAATTACACTTTTTAATGTTTCATAGTAGCTGTTCTGTATTCATATATGGAATAAATTAAGCAGAAAAGAAAAATCACTATCACCATATCTTTTTAAATTTTCTCAGGATTTGATTGACCTATTTTTTCTCCAATTGCAGAATCCATACTAAGAGTTGTGAAAGTTGAATTTCTCTGGATATAGAGTCTGAGATAGGGATTAATTCCATAGGTCATCCCACAAAGGCCCAGAAATAGAGGAAGAAAACAAAAAAGGGAAGGCATCTAGCATAGGATGTGTTCATAAATAGATTACCACTGTAGTTACCTGGATCTCAATTCTGTTAGGAACCACCAGTGGGGTGGCAAGTGTAGAGAATGTGGATCTGTCCCACAAGAGGGCCAGAAAACCTGCCTTAGTTTCCCACCAAGCTCTGTTGATCAAGGCTATGAGTGCACTGGATATTGGCCACTAACACTCTAACCTCGCCGTAATAAAGGCTAGGCATATTCCAATAGCCAGGGAAAGTCTGTGGGCAGAGAGGTGAGGTGCTCACAGCAGAAAGCCTTCCATATGCCTAGAAGGACAAGTATTGAGAAGGTCTGAGTAGGACTCCAATAGTGCTTACTATTAAAATTGCCCCCCCAAATTATATATTTCCTAGCAATATCACATTTTGTCTTGGGACTTTTTAATATGACAATGTGTATATTTTTAGCCCGGTCTACATGGTTAATTTATTATACCTTGGATGTGAAAGGGATACCTTGTCTGTAATTCATTTTAATCCCTGAGACCCAACCTTCAAGCATCACCTCTGTCATTTGGGATGTCACAGAGTTAAGGGACAACTGAGAAGTAAGAACCAACACATAAACTACTGAAGACCTCAGTAGTTCTTTGAAAATCACATATTCCATTTGTCTGGGCACCATACTGGGGTAAATTTACAGGAAATATTTTTGTCAGATTGAAATAAATTGAAGCACAAAGCTTAAAAACTGAGTGTGTTATAGGAAACAAAGAATATAATAGAAAAAATCAATTCTATAAAAATCTGGGCCAAATTATGACCAGCAGTCAGAATCTTCCTCAAAACTACTCTTTCTATGACACAGACCCATTAAACACCACAAAGATAAACACAGAAAAATGGAGAAACACAAGATTCTATTGGATCTGGCTTTTAGATAAAAGCCAAGTTATAGAACTCAAAACTAGTTCTCAACTCCTGATGTTCTAAGGGGAAATCTAGACACAATAGAAAGAGAAAATCTTTTTCCAAATGCCTTCTTGTCCTTGATTTCTTCATAGATATACTAGGAAGATATCAATCAGTTAGGTAATGTATATGGAGCACTTATATGAAGTCAAGAAACATGTGCTATGTACCTACTGATATGCAAGCACTAGGCTCATGACTAAGGCCTAGAGAAAGCAAACTCTAGTGCTCTGCTTTTTCTCATTTGTTGGGAATGGGCTGACGCATTGGTTGATGATTGATAAATTGGTGATTAAGTGATTGCACTAAGTGAACAAATGAATCCCTCCAGCCCAATCTCTTTGTGAACAGTAACAATTTATTCTCTATTATACAAACTCCATCCTACTTCTGATGCTTCCAGTGTGTTGTGGATATACCGAAATTGATTGCTGATGGCATGAAATAAAAAGAGAGCAAAGGTTTACTCAGTGTAACTTGCTACTGTAATACCAGTAATTCTTAGAGTGCTCTAGCAGTTTTCCTGGTTAAGGGCTAATGGGACACACAGAAAAGCAAACTTCTTTATAACTCCTTGGTCCCACTTGTTGGCTGGAGTCTCCAATCCCAACTTCAAAAGTTTAGAGATTTCCACTTCCTCGGGGGAGATTTTTTATATTAAAGAATAAGTATTTTCCCTCTTGTTTCTTTCTTTTTGTGTCAATAATCCTCCACTGAAAAGATAAAGTTTTGTCATCTTCCTAAAAGTTATATTCATATGTCAGCATTTCATTTATTACTTTTTTGCTAATGCATCTTCCTACAGCACTTCTGCTGCTTGTCTGCATCCTCTTGAGAATGTCGATCCATGTCCATGGTAGTGCACTCAGTAGGCATATATGTTAGGCATTTCACTGATAAGTTGTCTTTAGTGTGGAAGCTTAAAAAGAACTTCTTAAAATTTTAGTACAGGTTTTAAGCTTGAACAAATATAAATAATGTTATGACTAGGTCAATTTCATGCTAGTTTTCTTTATCATCTCGTCTATTAAACTGATATATATTTTTTTCTTTTTCTTTTTTTGCTCTTTTATTGGTACATTTTAGGTATACAATTCATTTACATTTATCATTGGGTGTTTGTAGCTGTACATGATGTATCTTGGTTATTTTTTCCCCATTACCCATGTGCCCTTCACCCCCTCCACCCTTCCCTATTTACATAGACATCATTTCCATTTTTTTTTCTTTTCTCATAGTTTTTCCTTTCCCTCTTTTCCTTTCCCCTTGCCCTCCCTTCACCCCTTCATCTTTGGACCTTTTTTCTATTTCAAATTATCAATTATTCATTTTAATCATTTTAACCCTTGTTTACACTATGAGTTTCTCACACTAGAGAAACTATTTGGTATTTACACATGTGTGTCCTATTTATTTCACTTAAGAGTATGGCCTCGATATGCATCCATTTAGCTATAAATGACTCTAGTTTTTCATTCTTTATGGCTGAGTAATACTCCATTTCATAAAAAAAAAATCACATTTTCTTTATCCAGTCTCCAGTTGATGGGCACTTGGGCTGCTGATATATTTAGATTAAAAGTTCCAAGAAGGCATGGATTATAAAAACAAATGTAGTCATTTCGAGAAAGAGTAAAGATTTATTATTATGTTTCAGGGTTAGAAGTTTTTGACATTATACTGGCCAAGTTGCCCATTTTTGCTCTGGTCATTTTTATGACATTCCTGTTTCTCAACTCTGATAATCAGTGTAAGTAAATTAACTTAAAACAGTATAAATCTGGAATTCCAAAGTTAGAATACATGCTTATAATATTAATTCCTAGTAAGAAATATATCAAATTAATTATCTATTTGTATTAATTCCTACTGAAACCCAAAGTTTTCTTGGGATCAGAGTTTTAAGTGTGATTAACACACACCGAAGAATGAAAGTTAAAGAGGAAAGAAAATTTCAAGAAATCTGCATTCATTATTTCTTGTCACAATAATGCAACATAGAAAACAACCTAGCCGCTCAGCAGCATGTAATAGTAGATACATGTATTGTTACTACAAATCTCTCTCTTGGTTGGGTAGCTTTGCCTATCTGAACTTGGCTTGCTCCTGCCTGTACAATGGGCTGGGTTCTGATCCATGTTGTCTCTTTCTTTCCAAAAGACAAGCCAGGGAACAGTTTCATGGCAGACATAGGAGTACAAGAGAGAACAGAAAACCACAAGCTTTCTTTAATTCTATGCTCAGAGTAGGCATATTCACATTTTAATTTATATCACATACCACTGGCCCAGGAATGGGGATTTAACTCAGTGGTGCCGCTCCCTGCCTTGCAAGCACAAGATCCTCAGTTGGATCCCAGGTACCAGAACAAAAACAAAACCAAAAAAAGATTCCACTGGCCCAAAGCAGTCAAAAGACCAACCCAAAGTCAAGAGCTCAAGAACTGCACCTCATTTCCTGCTGGGGAGAGATACAAAGTACCATTGCCAAGGAAATCCATAAACAAGATCTTTAATCAGGACCATCAATCTAATCTATCACACAATCCTTTTTTTTTTTTTTTTTTGATACCAGGGATCGAACTCGGATCCTTCCGCTTGCAAGGCAGGCGGCGGAAGCACTGAGCTAAATCCCCGGCCCCAACTCAATCCTTTTTTTATTTAATAAAATAATTCAGGCAAGTAAAAAGGGAATTTAAAAAAGAAACCAACTCTCTTAAATAAACTTAAAACCGGGGAGACAGATGGAGCATTTATTCATTTATTCAATACACAGAGGCCAGTTGTATATTTCAGGCTTCATATTGAGTACAAATATGTTGGAGATATGGTATCTATTCTCAGGTAGTTCACAATCTTATACATTTGTATGGAGCAAGCATCACTTGGATGGGCTTTTGCACTTTGTGAAAGATACTCTATGAGTATCTACTGATCAATGATAAGATGAATGCTAAACAAAGTGGGACATTCCCAGACATGAACATTCTCTTCAACCCCACAAAACTGTCTTTGGGTGATAATCTTTTGGTGTTTAGAATATGCCAGGGAATGAAGCAAGTTTAACTGTCCAAGACAGATTGATCATACCCTTAATTTCTTTCTACAACTCTTTCCTTTATTTTTTAAAGTAGGACTGGGGATGCCCCTGAGGCCGGCACAGTCAGCACACCAGTAGGACCTTCCAAATCATAAGGCAGTAACTGAAGTCCGAAGTCAGAACCCCTCAGAAAAAAGTGATGAACACCCAGACCAGGGCAGGAGCCTTGCATCAGAAAGCACCCTCAGGTCTTCTCATTTCCATGTCAGTAAAGCTAGAGAACAGCTAGGGTGTGACATGTGTGTTCTCCCCTCAGTGTTTCATGGAGAACAGGCGCGAAGAAGAAGAACAAAGGTAGGCCGGGCATTTAGCTCAGTGGTTCTGGCACCTTCCTCGAAAGCGCAAGGTCCCGAATTTGATCCCCAATACCAAATAAAAAAAAAAGAAGAAGAAGGAGAAGAAGAAGGAGAAGGAGAAGGAGAAGGAGAAGAAAGGAATGAACAAAGCAAAGGAATAAGGAAGAAAGTGACAACTCCACACTTCAGTGTGTCTGTAAACACACATGCACCCAACATATTATATATTCCCATGAACACTATACACTAAAGCAGTTGTGCCAAACCACAGTGACAAACTTTTGGCTTTGGGTTTATTCTGAGACATCTTTCTCAGACTTTTCTCTAGAGGCAGAAAGAGCTGTGTAAAGGGGAAAGCCTGCTAGCTGATGCTAAGGGCTTCCTTGATTTGAAAAGTGAATTTCAAGATGGAAATAATCAGGGAGAACCAATACCATGCGGTTGTTTATGTGTGCTTGTGATTGTGTGGACGTGAATGCATGTGATTATGCCTCAGTGTGTCTGTGTGTAATGGGGCATTAACACCAACTCACATAAGCTGGTCTGCTTTATGAGTTGGTATATTTTTTAAAGAAAATCAAGCCATATTTTTTTCCTTCCAGTCCTCAAAGATGAAGCAGTTTACAGATGCTGAATCCTTTTTTTAGGAATAATTCTCCATGCATCATTCAAATATCCTTTGAGCTGAGCACACGATATGCACATCATGAATACATATAATCACCACGCAGTCCTTTGTGAAGATTTTGAAAATAGCATCTGAAAGAGCCAACCGTGGGTCTCCATCTGAGGACGTGTATTTGGTTAGTGTGGCTGAGCTGATTCTGACCACTTATTTCCTCTTTAATGGGCCCTGTTCCATCTCCTGCAGCTCAAAACACTGAACATTTCACCAGTTCTATAGTCAAAAAGTAAATCACAGCTTCTGGATGCCTGGAAGAATTGTATGGTTAAGTCTGTCCAATAAAGAAGTATTTGTGGAGTTTCAACACATGTCATACAAAGATTATTTTTAAATTTAAAAAATCTTTTTAAAACAAAGTAACTTCATTATTTTCTAAGATTTCTCGGGGCTAGTGTGATCAAATACTAAGAGCCTGCTACACCAAACTATATTGCTACTATTTATCCACACAAAAAAATTTTGCAAATACTCAAAGTGTAATTTGACAACAGTTGATTCAATCAAAAAGTGCTTCTTTTTCTATTATATTGGCTCATTGTTAGTGTTCAGGATTGATTCTTTACCTTCTTCTTTAGAAACATGTAACAGATTTTTAATAAATTATTAAATTATTTTTTGCCTAGAGTACAAAAAACTTGGCCTGGGAGACTGTATATCCTTCTTTTCTTTTCCAATTAAAATACAGGAAGGTCTAAAGTAATTTATTTTCTTTACCCCTTTTCTTACATATACCCATCCTGGAAATCTGGGATTAAAAATACCATATCTTCTAGGTAAGGATTTTACCTTCTATCATTTGGGGCACATACAATTTTCTGAAAAACTCTTTCATGTAAACCTGAAGCTCTTTGTTGAATCTGGCACCTCAAATGACTTCACACGCCCCCAACCCCATTTCCAGACCCAATTACCCTGAGATATTTTTGACCTGTGAAGGAACTGATATTAAAAATCATTTACTACTTTAAATATAAAACAGAGCATGAAACATTTGTAGCTCATTACCAAAAATAAAGATTTCCCCTGAAATCCAAAAAAAAAAAAAAAAAAAAAAAAAAACAACAAAAGTGAAAGAATCATGAGAAGGGTAATCACCCATGTAATCCTTCAACTCCATAAACTAATATTATGTAAAATGAAAACCAGTATAGATCATATGTATTATGTGCATTTATTTAAAGAGCTTTCATAAAAATTACTGTGGGTTACAGATAATTCAGAAACAAAACATCTTTACTTATCCTCTAAGAACCAAATTTTTTCTTGATTTAGAATGCAATTATTGAGTGGCTTCTTCATATTTTAGTTAAATGTGCTTTAAAAATAAAGAATAAAACAATATTACTGTAAAAAAGTGGGTATAACTATATATTAAGGTATATATTAAGGTAATAACTATATACTAAGGTATATTAAAATCAAGATAAAATTCATAACCAAATTTTCCCAGTGCATGATGATCAATGAACTACTGCGTATTTTGGGAGATTCTACAATATGTTGAGCTAAAAATCAGGTTTATGAGGGCCAGGGATTTGGCTCAGTGGTGCTGCCATCTGCCTCACAAGCACAAGGTCCCAAGTTTGATCCCTGGTACCAAAAAAAAATCAAGTTTAATTCTTAACCATATGTATCTTGTAATAAATTTTGTGAGAAAGCATCAAATGAGCGGAGAGGTGAGAACAAGTCAATGGGGACTGTATAGGGCACAACACCAATTCCTGGAATATTTTCTGGTCACAGGGAGTGTTTCCTTAAAGTAGGTTTTGTGACCTCCTACCTTTCTTACCCTCTTTTGGATCCTGGACATAAGGTGTCAGGCCACGCACTCACTACCATGATGTGATGCCTTTCCACAGGCCCAAAAGCCATGGGACCAGTCTACCATGGATTGGGACCTTTAGAACCCTTTATAAGTTGATTAGCTCAGGTATTTGTTACAATAATGGAAAAGTGAATGACATATCAGTTACATTTCATTTTTTACTTTTCTAGCCATTATAAATGGCTTGTCCCCATGGGAAAAAGCATGTGTTTTAGTAATTTTATGACAGAATCACCTTTGTCTGCAACACACTGTCTCTAGCGATGTTCAACTTATGGAAGGAAGATTATTTTCTTGATGGAAGCCTTTCTTTTTAAATGTGGTTATAACACAGAGTTGGAAACAAACCTTTGTAGTGCTAATAATCTGTTATTTGCACATAATATCTTGCCCCAAATAGGATTTAAGTTATGATAACTCGTAATATCTATATCATATTCGCCTAAGTCACTAAAATAGATATGTTTTGTTCTTTTGTTTTTAAAACTAATTCTTTAAAATACATTTTTCATCAGTAGTTTCTTTGTGTACTGTATTTTGTAAAGATCCCTAGAAGAAAACAGGAAGTTGACTGTTCTGGCAGAATTATAAACAGCTGAATGAATCCAGATTAATATAAATGTCCTGAATGTGATGATTTGCCCCCACCAGAAGTGATTCTTTAATAAGACTGAGGGATTTACCTGAGAAAAGTATTTGACAGAGACAGAAACTGTGTCCAAAGGGAGGGCACAGATAAATATTTTCATCTGGCTTTCGCTCAGTGCCTGACTCTGAGTTACACATCATTCATGTTTTTATCCATCACACCTTAAACATTGCTGTGGTAGCCAACATGAGCAACTGCAAAATTCAAGGATATGTGTTCCAAACTACCTAGCAGACAGTTGATTAGATGGACTTTAGGGCTTCCACAGATGGATTCATTCAGTTAGGAGAAAAGAGAGCCTCAAGGAAAGTAATGATATTGGCTACCAGGCAATGCTAGGAGGGGTATCTCTGTCTTTTTCTAAATCTTGGAATCAGGCCGGGGTCACTGATTCTAATTAGCAACAGACCAGTTCTTTATCCCACACAGGTCCTGCGGAGCTGGAGAAAATAAACCTGGTTTGCCAAGTCAGAGCTTGCATTTAATTTGGGGAGGGAAATGGGGAGAATACAGTTGGCCAAATCCTCCTGCTGGGCTCTCTCTTGGGCACCAAACAGCCAAAGGGGGGAAAAGACGGGTGGAAAATAAAACACCATGATGAAGCCTGGGAATTTGAACTATGGAGCTAGACAAAACTTCAGGAAAGTAGATGGAAAAATAGGGAGAAGGAGGCAGGGGAGGGCCAAAAATCCAAGGTGATAATATCAAAGGCAATGTTTCAAGACACACTGTTTGTTTCTTCTCATCTTCTTGAGCTTTCCACTTTTGTAGCAATGTACAAATATTTAATCACTAAATATTTGCCAAGTACCCATAGTGGGTCAAGAACTTTGTTTAATTTTGCTTAATCCTTGCATTCATCTTGTAATTGGCATATATATATATATATATATATATATATATATATATATATATATGAGAGAGAGGTTTACAGAAAAGCAAATTCCACCTTCAGATAGTGACACAGTCATAATTCAATTTCAGGTTTGTCTGACTTCAAAACCCACTCACTTTCTACTATACCAATAGAATTAAAATGTAGGAGAATGGTTCATTCTCTCCTGTAAAAGGGATTTAAAAAAAAAAACAATAGTTGCTCTGTTGTGAGAAACTGAAAGTGTAAATAAGGATCAAAAAGCATAATAGATATGGTGAAACAGGAAGGGAAGGTCCAAAGGGGAAGTGGGAGGGGTTCAGGAAAGGAAAGATGGGGATGGAATTAATATGAGGAAATGAAAAAAATGGAAACAAAGTCTTTGTAAACAGGGAGAGGTGAAGGGGTTGAGGGGAGGACGGGAATGGGAGAAAAAATAAGAACCAAGATATATCATGTAAAGCTACAAATTTGCAATGATGAATGTCATCATATTGTATGCCTAAAATGTACCAATAAATGTAATTAAAAAACAAACAATACAAAGGCCAGTGCTGAAACAATCAATATATTTCTTTAGAGAAAATGCCTCTAAGTTGAAGATTCAGAAAAAGATGAGGCTCATTTCATTTTTTTTTGTTTTGTTTTGAAATTTCCAACAGGGAAAACTTTGGAGATGTATTTCTCCAAAGTCTCATATGATGAAGCACTCAAAAATAGGCATTTTCATTGTAAATTGTCATAATAAAATGGCACTGAAAATGTAAAATGAGTGTTTAAAATGTAATAAGTTGTGATAAGTTAGACATCATTTTGCAGTGTATCCTACCAAGGAAGCACTGTTTCTAATAAAAATTTGTGGCAGAAAAAATTAATATTCAGAAAATAGTTTGTTGGGTATTACTTTTCTGTTTTTTCTTAGTTAAACTTAACTCTCTTTCACATTAGGATATCAGTTTTTCTTAAAGATCAGGAACCCACACCCCCACTTTAGGGAATGTTTTGTCCCTTAGTGAGCTAGAAGTTCTGAAACAGAGCATCCCAGGAAGCACGATAATTAAAGTCACCAAAACTCTCATCTTGCGAAGTAGCTAGTTATAAGAGACTCAAAGACAAGTGCAAATACTCTCTTGATTTAACACAGTTAGAAATCTGAACTTTTCAAAATGTATAGAAAATTGACTAGAGGTAAAATGTAATAAAGCATTAAAAGAATGTACCAGGACCATCAGAAAAATTCATTTTGTTAAGATTTCTTTCATATTCGCTTGGAATTTCCTACTACCTCAGTGACCCCATTTTTACAGCATTTTAAAACACCTGTCTTTTGATGCTCTTAAAGATATTAATTTGAACTCCAAGCAAAACCTTCATGTCTGCCATCACTTACTCTGGGAGTATGCGTCCTCAAAAAAACACTGTTAACTGTGAGCTTGAGTTTATCTTTGATTTTGTTGTTGCTGTTGTTGTTTGTTTTGTTTTGTGTTTGAGACAGGGTCTCACTATGTAGTTCGGGCTGGACTTGAGCTTACTATATAGCCCAGGCTGACTTCACACTGTAGGCAATCCTTCTGCCTCAGTCTCCCAAGTGCTGCAATTACAAGGATGCACTAGCATGCCCACCATTTGAGTTTACCTTTTAAACATCTCTACCAGTAAGGCAATGGTGTAAAGTTTTACATTTGGAAGCTAAGTTATAAGTCATTGTGCTCAATATTCTTTCTCATATAAATTCAATTCTCTGTTTTTGTATTCCAAAATCTGCCATCTGCAAATACCTTAATTAGGGGTCTTTTGTACTTTCAGTTTTTAAATTAGATTTATGTTCTTATTGACCTGGAATAACAGTGATGTTTCTAGGCTATTCCAGCCAATGGGAGATCCAGTGGGAGAGAGGAATGAGAGACAGGTTACATTACAAATTTGTGTGGTCCTACTCCTTCCTCATGAGAAGTGAGAACAGTGTCCTTGATGCATTAGTTTCCTAGAGGTACCATGACAAATTACCACACACTAGGGAGTCACAGCAATGGAAATACACTTGCTCACAGTTCTAGTTCTCCCAGTTCTCCCAGTATCAAAGTGTGAAATAAAGTTGTTGAAAGGCTTGTGCTCCCTGCAGGCACTCTAGGGACTCTTTGCTCTCCAGCTTCTGGTGGTTCTAAAAGTTCATCGGTGAGTGGCTACACAACTCTCATCTTTGTCTCTGTTTCCACATGGCATGCACATCTCCTTCCCTCTCTCTGTGTTCTCTTCTTTTTATAATGATACTCATCAATGGATTTGGGGCCTACCTGGACAATCCAGGATGATCTCATCTTGAAATCTTTACATTAGTTATATCTTCAAAAACTTTTTTCAAATAAGGTTACCTCCACAGGTTCTGGGTAGACATATCTTTTGAGGGTACCACCATTTAACCTACAACTGATTATAGCTTCCATGAGTCCTGAGCATTGTTTTCTCCTCTCCTGTGTCCTCTATGCTTCACTATATCCTGTTTTTAGAGCCCCTTAATCCTGTTCACAGCTCTCAAGAGAACCCTTACATTAAACTTTCTTCCATTGCATTAAACTTGCCCTTTCAAATATACATGGATCTTGACATTAAACAAACAAGCAAACAAAAATAAACATGATCTTATCAACTGAAATTCTTACATTAAACTCCCAGTCTCAGCCAAAGATGCTCTTTCTCAAGAGTGTAAATCTTCCCTCACTCACCCAGTACAATTTACCACTTGAATTTCAGAAAAATGGTCAGAGTGTAGTTTAGTGGTAAATCATATGCTTGGTATCCACAAGGCCTTAGATTTATTCCCCAGCACGAAAACAAACAAACAAACAAACAAACAAACAAAAAACCAAAGAAACAGAGGAACTACTTCTCTCTCTGTGCTCCTGCTATGATACAGCATAGTTGTTGTTTTCTAGGACTTTGTACAAAAAAGGGACAATTTTTTTGTTGTTAAATTCTTTTATTGCTACATTGTAGTATATAACACAATTACATTTCTCATTGGGAATTGTACCTTTACATGACGCATCTTGGTTCTTATTTTTTCCCCATTCCTAGCCTTCCCTTCACCCCCTCCACCCTTCCCTATTTACAAAGACTTTATTTCCATTTTTTCCATTTCTCATCATTTTTCCTTTCCCTTCTTTCCTTTCCCCTGCCCCTCCCACTACCCTTACCCCTTTGGACCTTTTCTTCCTGTTTTGCATTATTGATTATTCATTCTAATCATTGGTACATTTTAGGTATACAATATAATGACATTCATCATTGGAAATTTGCACCTTTACATAATCTCTCTTGGTTCTTATTTTTCACCCTTGCCCAGCCCTCCCTTCAACCCCTCCATTCCTCCCTATTCACAAAGATTTTGTTCCTATTTTTCCATTTTCTCATATTAATCCCATTCCCTTCTATCCTTTCCCTTAGCCCTCCCACTTCCTTCCCCTTTGCCCCTTTTCTTTCTTTTTCACATTACCTATTATACATTTAGTCCTTATTTACCTTTCAGTTTCTCATACCAGAGAAACTATTCAGTATTTATACATGTGTGTCCTATTTATTTCACTTAAGAGTATCGCCTCAATGTGCATCCACTTCGCTATAAATGTCTCTAATTTCTCATTTTTTATGGCTGAGTAGTACTCCATTTTATAAAAAATCCACATCCCCAAAGAATTAAAAGAATCATACCACAGTGATATATGTGCACCCATGTTCATAGCAACACAGTTTGTGATAGCTAAAACTTGGAAACAGCCCAAATGCCCATCAACTGGAGAATGGATAAAGAAAGGGATAGTTTTTACAATGAAAAATTTCCCACTTTTTACTAAGCCATGAAGAACTTTGATAAAGATTTTTAACTATATTTTTTGTTTGTGTGTTTGTTTGTTTTTGAAACAGAGTCTGTCTGTTTAATTCAGGCTGGCCTTGAACTTATTAAGTAGCCCACGCTGGTCTCGAACTTGTAGCAATTCTCTTGCCTCCACCTCCTGAGTGCTAGGATTACAGGTGTGCACCACCACACCCAGGTATTTAGGTTTACTTAAAAACTCTGCAAAATAATAGAAAAACTCAACCAATCAAACTGTAGTAAAATTGACTGATACCATGGAGATCAATCACTTAATCCACTGATATTTATAATTTTTAAATAATTTCTTTGATACTGTAGGGGTAATGACCAACACTTATTTGTGTGTATACTCTTTTCTGATGTTTAGACACTAGTTTTCTCTTATTGATGACCCAATTCAATATAAACATATTTAAAGAACAAATTCATTTGCCCAATTAAAAATAATTCTAACAAAATATTTTATTTTATAAATTGATTTTTTTCCCTAAAATACCCAATTTTTTCCTTTGTGTAATAATTAGGTTGGACTAGATGACTTAATCTTTAAGCTTGCTTTCTGGAGTGCCCCGGAGTTTACATAAATTGGCCCATGGAACTAAGTCATTCTGTCATGTCATCACCCTGATGCCATAAGGAATCCTAAGCCCCTGGGGGCTCACATTGAATAAAGTAAAGTTGTTTAACTGTCCAACTAAATTTGGAAAGTGTTGTGTGTTTCTGGATTAAATTCTATCCATGGAATCTGCCTCCTGCTGACAAAGGCCAAAATGAGTCTCAAACTCCCTGCAGCCACTGCTTCGACAAGTTCAAATCAGACATCTGACCACACCAGTCCAAAACAAGCTGGTGCACAGAAGTAGGTCTCACTGTTACCTTCAGGTCTCCCCTGTTCTGTGTGATTTAACTCTATCCAATCCCATTTGTTTCACAGGCCAGTATCTGCTTGTTCCTACCAGGTACGTGTACCTGGAGAAATTGGATGGAACTACTACATTTAAAGTATGCTGTTAAGGAGAAGACTATGTCTTCACTCATTCATTCATGCTAAATCTCCAAAAGTGTCATGTGTACCTGCAAAAATAATGCTTGCTGTTTTCTAGACAAATTTCAAATATGGGATTATCTCTTAAAAATATCTAAATTGAACCTTCCTTGTATGGTGTTAATATAACAATTTAAAGGAAGTAGTGAAAGAAAAACAATATTTAACAAATGGAGGAAATGCATATATAAATGTTCATATCCATATGCATATGTGAAATATGTGTGTATATATTTAAAATTATGGTTAGAAAAGTGCCAAAATTCAGGGCTTTGTGCAAAAATAGCTATATGTCTGCCTCAGTTAGTTTCTCTTGGAAACTTAAAAAATATAATATTTTTGATAGCTCTACCCTGCACTGCCCAGCTACATTAAAATAACAGTAAACTACATTCTTATGGCTGTCATAACATTTAGCTCGGTTCTGCTTGCAATGTGAATAATCTATTAAGATATATAAGGTGCAAAATGCCGCCTTTGTGTCTTGGAGTTCTAGCTATCAGCTGTAACAACCAAGTGCAATTACTGCCAGTGTGGGGCCTTTGCTGCTTCCCACTGCAGCCCTCATCAGCCAAAAGGTTTGCAGCAGTGACCCCTGGCAGCCTTGGTCACCACCGTGGGGGCCGCCCAGAGCTCCTTCTCCCTGTCTCTGTTCCCTCTGCTCCCTCCTCTCTCCTCTTTCTTGCCTGTCATCAATCTTACTAAAATGACAGCAGACAGATGTTAGCCTTTGCAAAGATCAAATGAAATCTATGGCTCTGGGGCTGTTCACCAAGAGCAGAGCGGACTATACCCGATACAAGAAACACACTGGCAACAGCTCACCTAGGATCAATTTGCCAGACATGCATGGCAAATATCTCTATGTAGGAATCATCTACTTGGAAATGGATTTTGACAAAATGTAGAACTTTGGTTTCTTCAGAGAGGTTTGGCAATGTACTGTTGGGAATTTCTTGTGTATATGTGCACCGTGTGTGTGTGTGTGTGTGTGTGTGTGTGTGTTTGTATGCAATTAAAACAGTTACTAGTGCTAAACTTACAGGAGATGGTATTTATTTTGGCCACAGATTCATAGTTTTTAACTCCTTCTTCCAAAAGTCAGACTGAACCAAGGACCTTCCTGTCACTTGCTTTGAGTTTTTAGATTTCTTTTACTGAGCAAACATTACTCCATTGCACAACTATGCTGAACATGCCCTTGTCTCAAGTAATTTCTTTACATCAATATACAGTACTATTTATCCCCAATAGAAATGTTTACCTAATCTGGAAAATGTCAGGCCATATGGTGCACATTGTATGAATTTCATACATTCTCTTTAACTCCTTCCAAAAGTCTTTTTCCCCCTGCTGTCCCTTTGTTGTGAACGAGGCAGAAATGATTAAAGGGGGATGGAAATCAGAAGAGAGGGGCAGGATGGGGAGGAAGAGGGAGAAGCACAGATGGGCATGGGGGAGGCTTCTTTCTTTGCTGGACGTGATATCTTGTAGAGTAAAGGCCAAAAAAGTCTCAGGATCAAGGGAAACTTTATACAAAGTTGGAGAAGATCCAGAATAAAAAATAAGGCACATCAACAATGACCAAAGGTGAGTATGAGGCATTATTAACAATAAGAGTCCCACAGGCTACCTGAAATTTTGGAAGAACAAACCACCTTTAGGCATTTATTTCTCTCATCACTTCTGGAAAATTATGAAGTCTTAACTGGAGGAAGAAAAGAGCAAGCCTCCAGTACTTTGAGCTTAAACAAATGTTTCTGTAATGTATCTTTCTACAGTATCTTGGTAAAAGACAGATAGCTATTTAAAATAAGCGATATCAAGGAAGAATAAACTATTATGTTTGTGCCAATGCTTATTCATGGTTTTATAACAAGACATATCTGTTTTCTTCATATAAATCTTGACTCTATATTTAGAGTTTGCAAACAATGATTCTAGTTTTTGGCTGCCTGCCACTTCTGATAGAAAGCTGGGATAGCCGCACTACGTTACTGTAACACTAAAAAATTCCCAAAATTCCATGTGTAGTACTTCCTAACGTACAAGAGAAATATGAAACATTCATATATATATACAGAAGAGAAAGGAAGCCAATGGGTTATAAATTTCAGAGAGGGGCCAAAGGAGAGAGTAGACCTGTCAATGCTCCTAAATTAAGGGTATCTACCCAAATTGTGAACACTAAGCAGGAACTACTATCTCAGGACTTTTTAGCCCTCATTTTACCTCCAATCAAAAGATTTTCAGTCTGTCTTGGGCACTTAGTCAATTCCTACACAATGGTTGGACATCAACTAAAATCTCAGCAAATAGTGTCAGCTTTAATTTAATTTTAGAAATGCAAGCTCCCTAAGAAGTTATTTTATTCTTTCTGGTTTTTAAAAAATACCTAGTAATAATGAAAACAGTTAGTAGATACTATAAAATTGTCATTAGTTTTTTTTTTTTATTCTAGGGAAAAGGAAAGAAAAATAATAATCTTTAATATAGGTAATTCTATGGACTCTAGGATCTAGTAGTATTTTGGAAGAGTAGAGTTAACTCAGGAGAATTTACTCATTTAATTATAGCATGTACACTCAAATATTCATTCAATGAAAAAATACGTAGTAGCATTTCTAAGCACTGTGTCAAATACCAAAGACACAAAGCTCAAAGACAGTCTCCCAATCTGCTAAGGAAGGCAGCCAAAGAAACAGGATAGACCAGTACAGAGAGAGCTAACCCAATAGATAAAGTCAGGGCCTCACTGGTCTCAAGGAGTAAGAAAATTGAATTCTGCCTTGGGCTATTGGGAAAGGATATTTGGAAGTGACTTCTCCTGAGCAACATTTAAGAAAGAAATGGGCAACTGTGGCAATCCATGGCAAGGACTAAACCATGCAAGTGGTTTGATGTCATCACAGGGTGCGATAGATGGGAGGAGTAGGGGAAGGATGGGACCTGGTGGTAGCAGATGGGGTCAGAGAGCCAAAGTTATATGATAGGGCAACCACCAAGAGATCTTTCTTAACCTGAAAAAGACTTATATAAAGACACAAACTAAATACCACAGCTAAATGGTCCCATAGTTCCAAGACTAAGCCCATAGTCTTGACATTACATAAAAATAAAAGATACCCAATGCCCCTCAGTCTTGAGATTAATTCAGGAAAACAACGAACTCAGGAAAAGTGGGAAAAGAGACTTAAAAGTAAGGAAAATTTAGGAGTAATAAATCACAATGAGCGAGATTTTAGGGAAACCTTTGTATTGTTCTGAATGAACTTGAATCACAAACTTGAATATATTAGTAGTAAATTGTTTCTTATGGTAAAATAGAATAAGAAAGCCAGGGCAGCTGACATCAAAACAAGCACTCTCACTAAAGTGAATAACCAACCTCGGTTATTTCAGACACCATAATTTTTAAATCACGTTTAGAGAAGAAAAAAATCAAATGCATTAGATCCATTTGCGACCAACGTTATTCAGCATATCAATTAAAAGCACAAAGTGCTTTCCCCGCATTCCTTCCACCCAATTTTCAAATATTTATTGGTGCATTACACTGAACATTCCATCACAGTTAGTGTGGAAGTGATACAAGGCCCATAGAACACACTGAGCTTTTCATTATGAGAGTAGATTGAGCAGGGCAAAGACTAAATTGTTGATATCTTAAAAACAAGAACATTAATTATTAAATGGAAGTAGTAATATATGGAGTTATCTGTAATAGAAATGGAATGTGCCATTTAGCCAGTCTTTAATCCCTCATTAGTGTATTTCTAATAGGAGCCTTATTAAGTTATACAGCTAGTTGAGAACTATATAAATACCTTTGATGTCATAAATAAGATATTGGCAATAAGCTTACTAATGTCAGAATTAGAATCTCACTAAGGTTGTCTTAATCCTTACTTTGAATTAATCAGGATAAGGTAAAATTAGAAATAAAGATTACTCAACAATGTATTTTGAAATATAGATTCAGCTTCACAGAAAATGGACATATATGAAAGAAAGGAGAAAGAAAGAAAGAAGGAAAGAAAGAAAGAAAGAAAGAAAGAAAGAAAGAAAGAAAGAAAGAAAGAAAGAAAGAAAGAAAGAAAGAAAGAAAAGAGATGGAAAAAGAGAGAGAGTGACAGAAAGAAACAGAAGCAAGTAAGGAAAATTCTGGTCTGGTCCCTGGATACCTCTAGCTCACAAATGAAATTGCCATGAAAATATCTGTTTATAGAATCATTAAAATAGACAATGAAGAGTTACAGCTTCTACTAAAGAACATTCAATTAAACCGTTCCCTTTCTCTCAATGAATGTTTAAGGACCAAACATTAATGTTAAATAAGATAAAAGCCATATATCTAAAATCCTCATTGTCTACCCAGTGACTCTGTAGGATGCTCAGACCTCTCAGGAAAAATTATGCCAGAGCATAACTTATGTCCTTTCAGTTTATAAATGCTTCCTTTTGATTCCTTTTTTTCATCATCTGACTGTTGCTGTTGTTCCTTGGTAGAGTATGAAATCTGAAGAAAAAGGAGTTAGGGAGAAGACTCCCACAAGGAAGTAGTAGCAAACATATTTCCATCTTGAACATATTCAAATTTTAATTGTTTAGTCATTTTTGTGATGGAAAAGAGCACACCTTAAAATCTTCATCTTGAATAGACAGTGATCCTCACTATCTGTGTACAGGATTGGTTTCAGAATCCCTGTGCATACCTAAACCCACAAATGTTCAAATCCCTATGTAAAATGGTATAGCAATTTTATATAACCTACACACATCTTCTCTTATACTAAATCATCTCTAGATTACTTTAATGCATAATACAATGTAAAGGCTATGCCAATCATGTTGCTGTACTGTTTAGAAAATAATAACAAGAAAAAGTTTATACACGTTCAGTACAGATCCAAATATTTTTTTCCAAATATTTTTAAGTCGGAGGTTGATTTAATTTGCAGATGCATAACTCGTAGATATGGAGGGCTAATTGTATATCAAACTACCTTAGCTGATTTATTTTTCCAACTTAAACTTAATACTAGCTTCATTGTTTTAATATGCTTCAGAGTGATTGTAAGCTCTTCAACTTCGAATTTACCTCCACATACCATCCTAAAATTTATACTCTTGAGGTGGTTTGGAAACTGAACAATGTTTTTTTTTCTGCCTCTGAAGTCTTGAAAGTTTGAAAAAAATATCTCATAATTGCACATTCTAATAATGGGCTTAACTTTACCATCTATAGCTGAGATTAGGTTTTTCAAATGGCGTATAAAAGAATACTCACACCTCTAGGAAATTAGCAAAATTTTCTCCTTCAACCACTTCTTATTGGTCAACATGTGAACAAAAGTATAGTGGCACCTCAGTACTCCTTGTTAATTGGTTCTGGGAGGTGTGATGAGTACCAAAAACAATGAGTACCAAACAAATTGTTTTGGCTGGAAAGGGTAGCCAGTCACAAGGCAATGGGCACAGGCAAGTTCTAGCTTGCACACTGAGTATCAAACAAACTAGGATAACATTTTCACATCAAAATGTGTCAAGTACGAATTCAATAAGTTTCAAGGCAGCCAAATACCAAGGTATGGCTGTAATGCTGATTAACAAGTAACACCAGTATGGAACACAATACTTACTGAGCCAGACCCTTCACATGCATTATAGCACTTAATTCCCCTAGCTTGTGCATGAGATGGGCTTCACATTCTCCTGTTTGCAAATAAGAAACAAATGGTCAGATACATTGATCACTTGCACATAGCTCTAAGTGGAGAAACTACTGTTCAGATTCATCTCTGTTGGACTCACTAAGTCATATTCTTTATTTTTTTCTGCAATTTGTACTTTTATTAGTACACACTTGCAGCACATAGTGACAACATTCTTGGTGGAAAGTTGGTACATGTACATGACACATCTCAATTCTTTTTTCATCCCTTTCCCCCACTCCCTGACCCCTCCATCTTAAGTACAACATTCTCTTGTCTTTTCAGAATAACTGATCTTGTAAGCCCTAGTCAAATGATCAGCATGAATGCTTGTCTCATCTTCACAAATCAAATGAAAACTTAAACAAAAAAAATTCAATCTTCAGCTTTCTCAATAAAAGTCTTTAGGAAACAGTGTAGCTTTCAACTGTCCCCTCTTTTCTCCTGAGATTGAACAAGGGTCCCTTAGCTCAAGGCTCTGCACTGCAGTCCCTCAGTGGGTTAATCCATGGCACTCTGAAGTTCATAGAAGGGACAGTCAGAACTGAACAGTGGGATTTTAGAATGTTAATCACTGGCTCCCCTCTGATTGGCCCAGAACAAATGCAGGGTACAGTAAATTGTCCTTGTCAGCTCAGCTCACATGATGATATGCTTTATTTCTAGACATGCCTTGAATCTGTCCCCTGAATTTATGTTCAGAAAATAAACACTTCCAGACGGCAATAAAGCATTCAGTTGTGGCTGGCGATTCCACAGCCTCAGACCTACCAAAGCTCTTTTTTGGGGAAGTTTTAAGGGTTTGAGCAGTGTAGAGTCCAAAATCACATTTTCCCTACTTACCAGCCTGGCACAAACGTGTACCATTACAACCAGACCTTTGACTGCAGAATTGTCTTCCTTTTCGCTTTCCAATTCCTACTCCCCCATCACCCTCCACCCCAGCTCTCACATTTAGTATTTGTCACTTTGGGTTCTATTAAAAAAAACCATTTTTTTTTTTGCAAATTGCCTAAATTTAAAGGAAGCTGCTATTTTATCAACTTACTTGATCTCCATTATAAAGCAAGAGAGATTATGACTAGGGAATATTATCATGCTTCCCCAAATTCAGGTAGTCACCACATTCATAATTTTTGTCCATATCTGCTTATGTTTATATTTTTACACTTTTATATTCTTTAAATCAACTCCAATTTCATTGCTTAATCAGGTTTTAGGAATTAATTAGGAATTTGATGTCTATGCATGTTTTCCAATATATACCTAAAATAAATATGCCACCATTAAATTAAATTCATCAAAGTACCTTAAAAGTCATTTTCCATACCAATGCAAGTCAGAGCTTCGAAAAAACACAATTCTAGAATAATATAAAGATCCCAAAGAGGATCAAATAACTGAATATAAATAAGTTACAATAATAATAAAGATATCAAAGATTCAAAATACTAGCTTATTACATAAAAGCTAAATTAAGCAGCTGTTTCATTTTCACCTAAGGTAGCCAAGGGACAGCTTGTATTTAGATGATTTGCTGATTGGATTGTGTAGGACAGTCTCTGCTGTTACTGATAAACACCTCGCCTACCTGTGGTGTATGTTTGCACCTTGTAATGTTTATGATCACACTCTGTCTTGGATGACAATCTCCTTGCACCATCAGGCTGCTGAGACCTTAAAGAGACCAAATGGAAGAGGAACAACTTCTGAAGGAGGAGAGAGCAATGCCAAGGGAGAAAGTATGGTCTCCTTTCAGATTCAGTGTTTCAGGAATTAAGCTGGGGGATACATGTCTCTTTAAATTTGCAGAAAGGAAATTCGATGACTTTTAATTCTAGGTGTAACGTCACAGATAAATATAAGAACTATGGTTGGTAATTAAAACAGTGTGGTGTGGCGAGAATAAATTGCATCAGGTGTCAGCAGTCCAGCTATTAATATGGGCTGCCGCTGAACCATGAGAAGCCATTTCCCCTCCTGGCTTCTCTCTTATTGTAGCAACGCAGCATGTTCTCTCCTTCGCAGCAGTGGACTATGGAAGCCCATCAGAAGGAGTTCTTAGAACCTTCTCATGTTCTGCACCAAGAGACTATGACATCACTCCAGTTCACACATGGAAAACTTTAGTGTAAACATTAAGATCTTACTTACCTAAATGGCATGGTTGAGGATCACATTCTTATAATGCAATACTTCATCTTTCTGCTTTTTGTTAATGTTACTAGTATAACATCACTTGTGTTAAGCTTGACCTAAACTTCTAATGTAAGAAACTTAAGAAGGTTATTATGTTTCCTTAGTCAGATATCCTTGATCATTTTTGTCCATAAGCAAAGGTCTTCTAGCCAAGATTTGAGGAAAACTTCGGGTTATAAAAAGTGAACTTTACTTTAGAAAAGTGAAGAAAATTGCTAGTATGACCTAGAAATTGCAACAGCTAGCCAAATGAATTAGAATGAGATACACAGAGTTTCATCACTTTTATCAGGTATAGGGATATAATGACACACGAGGCAGACAAAGTCTTACCCTCCAACTCCTGGAAATTATGTCTCAACAACGGAAAAAGATAAAAAGATTGAAAAAATCATGAGAGGAAATGCAGCACAAAATAGACAAGTAATATGAAGTAGAAAAAAATAAATCTACTTAACATAGCATGGTTAAAAATACTCTTTTAGGAAATCAAAGATCTAAAGGAAAAGTAGTTTGACACATAAACAATATTTTAGACATAGGCAATTTATGTAAAAGTCAAAGCAGAAGTTAGATTGGTAGCCTGAAGGACTTGAGGGGAAAAGAGAGTAGCTAGAGGGTGCTCAGGGGGAGCAAAGTGGCATCAAAGAAGTGGGTGGGGAAGGATGTGATTCTTGAGGACCTTATCAGCTTTGGGAAAGAGTTTAGATGTGTTTGTTTGTGTTTGTTGTTACTTGTACTCACAGTCACAGAAGATTTTTAATCAGGATACAAATTTTTGCAATTTGAATTTTTAAAACAAAATGTGGTAGCCACCACATGGAGAGTAGAAGAGCGTGGTGAGGGTGGAAGTAGGAAGTCATGCTGGAGGTCATTGCTATGATCCAAATGAGAGATGATGGTGGCCTGGCTAAGGTGATAGACCAAAAAGTCCAAAACGAACAAAAAGTCACTCAGCTAAGAGACAGATGTTACAGATAAACTTAAATTTGCTCATGAGTTAGATATAAACAGAGGAGCAATCAGGGATCATTCCTATATTTCTAACTTGAGCTACTGGAAGCATGGTTTTCAAGAAATGATTGAAATGTATAGTGAAGATTTGCATTTTTAAAAATTTATTACAGTAAAAGACATATTGCCATTAATTCCCCTCAAAATACTGCCCCTCACTTTGAACACACTTATGTTTTTGCTCTTGCCACTTTCTGAAGCAGTTCTGGAAGTCCTCTTTCATGAATATCTTAATAAGGTGTGATCAAAATGTGGTGAATGCTGCTAACAAGCACCATCCAACAGAAAGACAGGCTTATACAGCATTGCTGTATGTGCTCATTCTTATTCAGTGGATATGGCCCTATGTGACTTCTGGCTCCTCCCCAAAGCCAAAATTACAATGAAAGGTGAATGTTTTGAATGATTCAGGACCCAGAGGCAGCCCTCACACCACAAGAAAGACATTCATGATAAAGGACTTCCAGAACTGCTGCAGACAGAGAAAAGAACAATGGGATAAGTAAGTTCAAAGCAAGGAGTATTTTCAGGGGAATTAATGGCAATGTGTCTTTTACTGTAATATATTTTTAAAAATTTAAACATTTACTGTATTTTTTATCACACCTGGTATTTACGGATATGTGGAAAACTAAGTAAAAGTAGATAAGTACAACAAAAGGCTACATCTAAACTTTTATTTTAAGCCATGCATGTTTGGGTCATCAGTGAGGCATGTAGGTTGTGATCTTAAGGAAGCAGTGGGATGAGCGAGCAGAGCACAAAGCTGAAGATACACACTGAAGGGTCATGAGCATATGATCTATTCCTCTAGACTATGCTTGCCACCTTATATTGGTCTTCATTTTTCTTTTAGAACATTAAAAGGACTTAGATATTAAGAAGTCATTATTATTGTCTGTAAATTCTAATCTTGTTGCCATTAGTTTCATATACAACCTGCTCATTTAATTAAAAGTGGTACACTGTATTAAATGAATATCAATTAGGTTGAAAGGTGGTCTTGATATTTAAAATCTTTTTGAATATGATCCCTTGGTTGCCTGAAGTTAAGCATTGCCATCTATTTTTGATCAAGATTCTCCAACCAAATTTGCCAGGTGGGTCAGTTATCCATTGCCCAAAGAATAGTAGATACAAAGTCACCACAAAATCCCAATGACATACAAAACCATTTATTTCACTGACATCTCTGAGATGACTAGAAATTGGTTAATCTAGCTGGACTAACTATGAACTTCGCTGAACTTGTGGGGGCACACTCCCATCATTCTAAGGATAACTGATTTGGCTTGATCCAACTGAGAAAACTTTGTTATGATCCATTTGCTTCATTTGACTCTCATTTTCCTGCGTGAACCATTAAACTAACCCAAGCATGATCTTATCAAAGCAATGGGAAGGAGTCAAAAACCTAACTTACAAATATTTTTAAGTCTCTTCATCATATGTATCATTCCTCTATTGGCAAAAATTTATCACCAAGCCAAACCAAGATGTGAAGCGAGAAATAAGGAAGAACAAGTACCAATTGTGGAGCCAAAGGAAATCACAGTGGCAAGACCATTTCAATGGAGGGAGGAAGTGTACTTCTCCCATGGAAACAAGGGTGTGAGACTCACTGCTTATGAAGGAAAAATTCTACTTTATCACATGTGATTATCTTATGCATTTCTTATTCAAAACCATCTTCTTTATTTGAGGATTCAAGATCCACCAAAACCTGTAAAAATCTGAAGGCTTAATCCTTCTTTATTTATACACCAAAGGAAATTTCAGCTGTAGCTAAACTAGTCTATATTTATACTTAATTTTACATTCTGCTGTTTCACCTCTGTGCATTTTTTTAAAGAAAATGTTCCCCCTTCCTTGTCAAAATTTCTCCCATCATCCTACATATGACTTAATGTTCACTTTGTATGCCATTTTATAGATGAGGGGAAACAATGGGAGTGGTCCACTGAACACTGTGCCAGGTATTCTACTACAGGCTTTGCATGTGTTTTTCTAAATACTCTTCACAATAGCCTGGTAGCTTGAGTGTTATTTTCTAGATGAGAAAAGAGATCCATAAAGCATGCATCTTGCTAACAATCAGTTTGTAAGTGGTGGAGAGAAAATTCAAGGCAAACTCTGATTCTAAAGTGTAGGCACTTTCTACTCCACCATGAAACCAGTGAAATAATATTTTAACTGCTAAGAAGTCTGAGCTAATGTTTAATTCCCCAAAGAGATTAAGAAATGTGTCTTTAAATTTCTTTATTTGCACTAAAATATCTAGAATGTTGCATCCCACATGTAAATATTAATAGCAAAGGGCCGGGGATTTAGCTCAGTGGTTCTGCCACCTGCCTGGCAAGCGCAAGGTCCCGAGTTCGATCCCTGGTACCAAAAAAAAAAATTGTAAAAGTTAGTAGTCTGATAAATCTCAACAGATTGGGAAATTGCAATTAATATTAAGTTATAGGATGCCTTGCTTCTTACTTTTTGAAAACTGTCTTTTAAAAAGTAAGTGGGAAATCATTCACTTTCACTTTTCCAGAGTAGTGGCCATGAGTCAAAGAAGATTCAAAAGAAGCATAGAATGTTTTCAGGTCAATTTATAGACTGTGTCTTCAAAATAGCTTTACTAATATTTATTTTCACAGAATAGTAATTGACTAATATGTTAATTTTACAAAAAATACTGAATTCTAGCAGCACTAGATTAAAAACTAGCTACCAAAAAGGAAGCTGAGAGAAATCACTAGTTAACAGCTCAGAAATTAGTTGACAGCCTTAGGGTCACAAGTGGTGCTGGTGTTCCATAAGTTTATTAACAGCCTGAAAGATGGGGTGAATAACAGGGCAGCAAATTTATCAAAACGATATAATTATTCAGATACAAAACAGAGAAGTAGTCAAGAATAAGAGGTAAGGATAACTTCAGAAGGACCGAAGGCAGTTATGTAATAGAGCTCCACAATGGTGAATGGAATTCAGTGTAACAAGTTCAAGGTAAGACACAGGGGAAGAAGCAATTCAAACTACTCATACACAGTACACTAATGGCTTCTGAATTACCCACAGCCTCTCAAGGAAGAAATCGAGACGCCACAGTCGACAGCTCAAAGAATATGTTGACTTGACATACAGGGGAAGGTAAAAAAAATAAATGGAATATTGGGTTGTATTAAGAAGGAAATCGAGGACAATATGAAAAAAGGTATGCCTTTGTTATATATTGAAACGTATTAATAGTCATTCAGGAAATAGGGAACTAAAAATTCACCTTGAATGTTAGCTTTAGTTAGAAAGATTTCAAATGTTAAAAAGATAAAAAGGAAATGAAAGGGAAAATCCAAGGAGACTCTAAAACCTTCCAAAGAATTGTTAGAATTCCCTACAGAAGGTATGAGAGATTTCATGTCTTCAGTGGAGGAAATAAAATAGTAATTGAGAAGATTGTTGTTTTCTGATAAAATGTGGATGGGCAAGTGGGCTGGCATGGAAAGATGTGAGAAGGGAAAAGGATTTTTACAATAGGTCTTGTTTATAAACTGCTGGAGACAGAACACACACATAAGCCTCACGCTCCATTCCTGCCCAAGCCCTGTAACCCATTATGATGTCTTTGCTATGAATTCCAGGAAGAAAGGATAGATTTAACTACAGAGTATAACCATTAATACCCCAAAGGAGTGCTTGGGAGGAAACATCTTCACATACAGAAATGCAGAAAACTCTATGATTACATTTGCATCAGGAGTGTTGGTGTCCTAAGGAGTGCCAATAGCTGAATCCAGTGATGCCTGCAAAACTTGTAACAGTTAATACCAATAGATAACAGTTAATACCATTCTAGATTTATCCTGACCAACCAGTATCAACTCTTTAAAGAAATGTTATGTCAGTCACAGTCCTTCAAAGAAGAAAGGCCATTCTCAAAGACTATTTGAGCAGAGTTTAAGAAGAAGCTACTTAAAATTTCTGTTAAAAAAAACCCCAGAAAGGATAGTGCCATACAATGTTTCTAGTAAGAGTGTTGTTAATTGTTTTTCCACATCTTCACCTAAAAGAAGTAGAAGGAGATGATATTAGAACTTAGAAAACCTTGCCATATGAAAAATACTCTTTTAAAAGAGTGTACCATTCAGTGGAAGAATTTGGATGAGAGGGAACCAGGAAAAAATTCATTTCACCTTCTTCTCTCTCTCTTTTTTTTTTTTTTTTTTTGGTACCGGGGATTGAACTCGGGTCCTTGCGCTTGTGCAACAGGTGGCTAAACCACTGAGCTAAATCCATTGCCTTCACCTTCTTCTCTTAATAAAATATATGAGAATCAGACTTTTATGATGTGGGGAGAAAACTCGAGACTGTCCTCTGGAGAGCAGCAAAAAAGGACCATTGCATCATCTCCAAGACTTAAGAGTGTGTGGCACAAGAAGAGTCGATGCCAGCTGAATGAATGAATGAATGAATGAACAAAAGCAGATTAAAATATTAAGTTGTTTAACAGTGAGGAATGCCCTGATAATTGAAAATATGTGGCCACTGTGTTTTTCATGTTAACATAGTCCTCAGAAAAGAGGAATTTAATAGGAGAGCAAAATAGATTATTGTTTTCTAGTAATAGTTTTATTTTAAAATGTCAAGTACAACAATGGAGTTTTAAATAGTTGAAATAAACAATTAACAATTATCAACAGTCTAGAGAGAAAAATTAAACAGAAAGCAAACAAAAAAGTATCTGACTGAAAACCAGTTATTTGTCTAGCTCCTTGAAATAACTACTTGATATCAACTGGGAATCTTCTTTAGTTCATTTCTACATGTGACTTATAGGCACAATAATTTGGAGGACATTGCTGATGTGCCAGGATTTCTGTGGGGAGGAAGGCCCTTTGACTCTTCACTCTTGAATTCTGGAGTTGGTGGTATATTTTAAATGCAATGAATCTGCTTTACTCCCCACCTTTAATGGGGAAATGTATTTTAACAAATTTATTCCTCAATTACAAGAACATTAATTTGCCTGTAGAAATGTCTAAAGCTGGAAACAACTCTAGTCATCACCCGGACTTCTATCTAGAAAATTGGCTTCTTTCAAGATGGATCTCCCCCTTCCACAATTTCAGTGCTTTTTAACTTCCCTGTCACTCAGCACTGAAGCTTTACCTTTCCTAACAATATTGCCCCTGAGTTTACACCTTCCATACTTTGTTCATCTCTGAAAAGTCTTACTTGAATTATTTGAAGTGAAATTCCCCCAGGCATAGAGAGTGTTTTCAGTGATCAACAGATAAACACTAAAAAAAAAAAAAGAATAAGGCAATTAGGGACTTAACCTTTTATAGCAAACACATGAGTGTGTTATTAGAATATTGG
Organism: Heterocephalus glaber; assembly: GCF_000247695.1. Next base: position 2,347,693 of record NW_004624833.1, on the reverse strand, counting down.
AGAAAGTGTTGTTTCATCATGAGTTTAACATTTTGCTTCTTTGCCCCAGTGGTCACTGTTCTTGATGATTTCAAAGGCAAAAGTGGTCTCTACCTCCTCTGATTTTCCTTCAGAGTATGTTTCTGGTTTCCTTCAGTGCTTCCTGCACCTCCCATTCCCAACTTGTTTCTTGTTATTTGTGCACGTTCTTTACCCTCATTTTCAAATGGGAAAGTCCACTAAGGACAAAGATGGAATCTCATCCGTTTTCATAGTTCCTACAATGCCAACAATTGCACCTCATTAGCATCTATACATCATCAACATGTTATCTCTCTCTTTCTTTTTCTCTCTGTCTTTTTCTGTCTCTCTTTCTTCCTCCATCCCTCGCCACTCCTTCCCCAGCAGATTAGTAGCTGCTACAACTCTAGACTTAGTTACTTCAGAAAAAATACTAAAAAATATTAATACAAGCTGCTCACTCTGCTTATGGAGCTTAACTCAGTTTGTCCGCTCCAAATCAGCTGTTAACTATAAATATTCCCAGGAAAAATTTTGCCAAACATGCTCTGGCTTAGAATTACAAAGGAATGAAGTCCATGAAGAATAAGGGGCTTGTTTCCAGGGTTCTCCTGATGAGTTGAATTTCCTGAAGCCACAAGCAGAGTGAATGAAACAAAAGCAGAAACCAACCAGGGGACTTTTTCTTATTCGGCTGAAACTCTATAAAGGCAGGAACAGCAACAGCAAACAACTATTGATCATTTATTATTTGTTCAAACCTGTTCTAAGTGCACACCTTCTTAGTTCTTTCATCCCTTATGAAAACTTTTGAGTTGTTTCTGTTATTAGATGCAGAAAATCCAGCACTTAACACAGCATTTAATATTATGAGAAAATAAAATATATTTTAAAGTAAATATTTTTTAAAATGTTCTTACTTTTGAAAAGACTAGTCAAGAAATTCGTTTTTTAAAAAAAGTTCATCTTTGCTAAGAAAATATATAGAAATAACTCACTTCAATATTTTGAAATAATCGATTAGTTAGATACTGGGAAAGTTCTCCCCAAAATTACATGTCCTATAAGATTGAGGGCAATTTCTGTCTTATAATATTAGGAAATTAGATTATTTCTATAATATGTTCTGTTTAAATAAGTGGAATGATTTTAAACTGATCACAGTCAAACTTTTCAAGGTGAATTTTGAATTGAATCAACATGAAGGACATATAGAAACAGAATTGTTTTTTTAAAATAATGTATTTCACACATACTGAGGTTCTCTCATAGTACAACTTCAGCAAATTGCCTTTACTACAGGTCCGCATGATGGACTCAGCTCTCCATCCACATATCACTTCTGTGGATATGACAGTGCTACAGCCTACTTGTCCTTCTTTTCCAGAAACGTCCTTCTGCAGCATCCTTGGGATCTACTTCCATGGGCTTCTAGCTGACTATTTGCCTAGCAGAAAAAGCAAGCCAGGCTTTAGTACTTTCACAGCATCATTCCAATCTGCTTCTTGCCTCCCTAAATGCCAACCAAGCCTTGTGTATCTTTTTTCAACCCAAAGCATGAGATATTAACATTTCAAATTTTCATCAGAAAATTCAAACACAAATTGAGTGTGAGCCATTACTGGCCCAAAGCTGGTTTGGGACATCCAATATACATTATAAGAAAAATTGTCAAATGGGCCATGGACAGCCCATTGCCTTTAAATCTCTGAGGTACATACCTGTGTTAGCCTAAAACAGCAAAAAGTCTATGTCTGAGCCATATATTTTCATACTACTTTCTTTCCACTTCTGAATTAAGGTTTAATATTAATCCTTCGTGTTATAGGAGAAATGAGATCTATTACAACATTTATTATACCTTAGCAAGTTATAGGAGAAATGCCATCTACTCCATTACCAAGGATATATTGAACTAAAATTGTAGGTATTAGAAATGGACAGAATTTAGACATACTTCAAGTAAGAGAAAGAATGTGGCATAGAACTCAATCTGCATTACTTGCAATTCATTCTGAAAGTTATTATCAATTGATATTCATGGCAAAAACTAATTCCTTGTTCTGAAGAATGCAGTTCCTTCTCCCACTGGGCACCAGCTAAACCCATTTCCCAGCCTCCACTGTGGTAGGTGTAGACAAGGTACTGTGTCCTGGCCCTTATGGCTTATGGGCAGAAGTGATGTACTTCTTTTCAGTCCTCCATGATCCACACTTTTACTTCCTTTGTTTGTGCTGGAATGCAGATGATCCAGAAGACAATTCTGCTCCATCACTATTCCAGAATATAATTCTATGATTAAATGAGTTTAGGCAATGTTAGACTAAGTAAAATTAAAAGAATTTTCTTTCCCTGGACAATTTTTTAAATTCAAATATAATAATGGTTATGTTGAATCTCTAAGAAGGCACTAAACCATTCAGAATTCCCCAAACTTATTTAGTAACAGAAATGTTTTCTCTGAAAAACATCTGCCATCTTCTATGAAAAGATGTTCCATAGTAGATAGTGTAGGAAACATGGCTCAAGTGTTGAGATTCTAGAACAAGAGTAGAAACATTAAGGAGTGGAATTAATAGAGGCATGAGGATACAGTAAAGAGATGTTCCTTTCTCATGCCCTTCAATTAAAACATGGGTCACCACTAGAATGGCTCAAAGGCAATGATAAAATCTGTGCAAATACAGAAAAGTATAGAGGGCAAATTCCTACCCTTGCTACTTATACAAGGAGTAGTCTCTAATGATTTCAAAGCTGGAATCAGAATTTCAGAATTTCTCATTTAATTTTGCTAGAGAACAGTAACTAAATTATTTTCTTTTCATTCTGAGTGCTACATGACACCATTCTTGGCATTGTAATAATTACTGAGTACATCTGTCACTTCTTGAGTTCCACATCTTGTTAGAAAATGCAGAAGTGATTGTGTGGTATAATGTGCTAGAAAAAGGTGGACCAGGAGTAGTTGAACTGTACTTTTGGCATAAATGGGAAACTCTCATATCATTTCACTATTTGATCATCTGATCTCGAAAAAGGCCCTTAAAGTGCATTTTAGCAGTAATGTGTACAATTCTTAAACATCACACTGTCAAATATAGAAGTTCAGGAATAGAATTATCTTCCTGGACAAGATGACAATTCCTATCCGTCAAGTTCATAAGGTAGAGAGTTTAAAAGGACTGCCTTCAATTTGCAACTACACAGTCAACTGTACAATATGAGGCACAGTAATACTAAGCCTTATCAGCTGCTTTATTAGCAAACCATTAATAAGGAAAAGCTAGCCTAAAAGCCCCTTTTAAGAAATTCATTCTTTGTGTGAGTTCAGGTGCAACCTGAGTCATGTACATTGATTTGGATGGAATTGCTTCATGCTTCACAAATAAATCTTGAATCCAAAGTTCAAGCTTTTTCTTTTTCTACTTTTGTACCTCTGTAGATTGCAAGTTGTTTTGTGTAAATTACCATACCAGCTTCCTCCAACTGCTAAATCCTTCACCTCCACATCATAAACAATCAGGGAGGCAAGATGATGGTGGTGATATTAGTGACAATAATAACAACATCTGTGGAACTCTTAGGATGTGTCAGTCATGACTCCAAGAGCTCTCTCTCTCTCTCTCTCTCTCTCTGTACTCAGGATCAAACTCACTCCTATAAGGTTTTTTATTCCCATTTTACAGATAAGACATCTGAAATATCGTGTGGTGATGCGACAAGTACAAGATTTAATAGCCACTAAGGAGAACTAAGCTAATGGCCCAGACAATTTCTAGCTCGAAAGTAGGATGCAGTTGGTTCTGTCTTTTCTAGCTATTTGATGTTGAGTATTTGTTCTGACTCTGTTTTTGTTTTTTCTTTGTGATGAGGAATACATAAGATACGGTAGATAGAACACCTGACATTAATTAAATACTCAATAGATGGTAGTAAATATGATTTCCTGATGATTGGAAGCAATCCTATAAAAAGGTTAAAATGTTTAGAGAGGACAGTAAACAAAAGCCTAACGGGGGCAAGGGACAAGTGGGAAGAAGGAGATAAGGGAGAGCATTCGTAAGCAAGAAACCTCTGCCTTACTCTCAGAATTTGTTTTGTACAACTGCCGGCCAAGCTGACATCTGTATTTGCAACCTCAGGTTCCAGGATGCCCCCTGGTGGCCTGGGGGGGGCTCTCTCGCCCTCCCAGCTGGGGTTCTTGACAACAGCTTTCTCTTATTGCATAGGTGAGTCTACTAGAGCAAAGGGCTTGGAAGGGAAGCTGCTTCTCAGGAACAGCCACCTGCGTGCCCGTTTCTATTCAACACTAACTTTATTAAGATATCAAAGCGGACGAAGGTAGGTGGCTGCAGGGGAAATTGTGAACAGGCAAAAAGGTGGGGGGAGGAGAGCACTTAATAAAAGATATTTCTTTTCCCTTTTTTTTTTTTTTAATCTAAGTCTGCCTGGAACACCGTTAAAAGGTGATTGAGAGTTGGTGATTCTTTTTTTAAAAGAAAAAGCACTTTCTCTGTCTAAAGAGAAACAAAGATGCCCATTTTCCCCAATTCACTTAGTGCACAGAAGGTTTTCTTCTAGGTATTCATCCAATTAACTGGTCAGACAGCTGGAATGTGATACAGGAATAAACAATTCTTCCAAGAGAAACCACTCAGTGCTTTTCTTTGGAGAACTCTCTCCCCTCAAATACCACTCCCCTCCTTCACTCCCCCTTTCCCTTTCCCTCCTTGTTCCTTATAGTCCTGGCTCTGGCCTGGATGTCACAGCTTCAGAACTGAGAACTGTCATCTGCAGTCTGCCACTCTCCCCACCCTGCCATGAATGACACTTTAGTTCTGTGTTAATTGCCCTATTGCTGCTCGGCTATCAGCCAGGGCCTGTCTCAGATTTACTGATTGCAGACGTGAGCAGAGTGAGTGAGCAAGCGCACAGAGGTTGGGGCTCAGAGGGACCAAGTTCAAGGGCACTGAATGGTACAGACGCATAAACAAGGGAATAGTATGTAAGCAATAAAGACATAAGGGTTAGGATCAGGGCTAGCAGTACAATAAACAGCTGTGATAACCTAGTGTGTTTATAGATAAAGAATTTACAGAAAAAGCATAACTTGAGCCTACATTTGTTAACACTTTAAGAGACATATCATTTTGTTGCATCTTTTCTTGCTTCATTTTTGTGTACACTACAAACATTTGTGGCCATCCCAGGGATTTTTTCCCCTTTTTGTTCCAATATGAAAAATGTATAGTCATCATAATAGCTAGAGATAGACATCAAACCCCAAATCTGAGTGTTTTGTGTCAGTTTAAATATCGCAACAGCTACAAATTCCAAAAACAACATCTTCTAGCTGCACTCCTCGAGAGTCCCATTAAAAATCTGTATTTTTCAAGCTGCAAAATATTCTTTTGCACTCCATTTTTCCTAATTTTATTTTAATATCTGTAACTAGAGTAAGTAACATTTCATTAGAAGGCCCATAGATTTGGCTCTGTGTATGTTGTACTTTCTTTCTAAAAATAAATTTCCAAGTACATACAAGCATTTGGTGAAATCACCACGATGCTTCTTAACTGTCCTAGGAGGGCCCCATCAGAAGTACAATATATTGTCCTGTAACTATTGATCCAAATGGCTACATTTCTAAAGGAGAAAATGATTGTGTAGTGAGAGCAGTGCGGAGGTGCAGTAAAATGCCCTCCAGTATATAAAGACATAAAGACTAAAGTCACCCTGTAGATTCCCTTTAACGCCTCCAAATCCACTGTGTAATGTGTTCTTTTAGGGTAAATCAGAAACGTGGTAGAAATTAACATGGCAGGGATGGTGTTCATAAAGAAAAATGGTTTACAGCATTGTCCAGCCTAGACCAAGTTCATTTTGCATTAAATACACAGAAAGACTATTAATTAAAGCCCCAAAGGTCAAAGAAGGAACATCTAATTATCTTGAAATCACAGCAGCACCCCAAAATTTGTCAGACAGAACACGTATTCTGGATAAGGAACTGAGGCGTCAGTACACGAGATGCCCTGCAGTGTTAATACCAACAGTGTGTGGGGCTATGGTTAGTCTTCAATTTCTATAAAGTTCGAATGTTTTCCAAAGGACAGGTGGAAACTGATGAATGAGATTTCTAAATTGTGTTCTGCTGAAGGACGTTTGTCCTGTAACCATTTCTTGTCTCAGCCTCTTGCTCTAAGTTGCCATTTAAATAGTTTTTAAGAAAAGCATATTTAAGTAATACCCTATAGAGTTTGGTTTAGAAGGGCTGTTAGCAAATTAGCATTTAAGTCACTGTGATCAGAATGGGTCTTTGTGGATTTGATTCGGTTTCATGCTAAAAAAAAAAAAAAAAAAGCATAAAGGAAGTCCACGTTTTAAAATAGCCTCAGAACAAGGCTGACTGAGCCAAGACTTGTACTAAACATAATGAAATTTAGGGGAATTATTTATTATCACTTTAATTAATAAACCAGCTTGTTTTCACCAATGTTCCCTTGTGTGCTGAAATGCCAGTTTGTGTCAAAAGGAATCCATACATTGATTGCACATACAAAGATCTGACTGAAGAATTTTAATGATTCTGCAGTGCCGCCAAAGGTACCAGGCTTGGCCTTACAAGTAGCAAATAGTATTGCCATTTATATTTCAAAAGGTTGGATGGCCTGTGGAAGTCTGTGATCTGCAGTGGAAACTGTTACATGGAGCTGGAGGTACCTGTGTGTTCTTCCATCTTTGCCCCTCACTTCTGAGCAGGTGCTCAGGAGGATAAGGCTGGCAGGAATTGCCTGGCAGGAGTCGCTTTGCTTCCTGACTTGAGACAGAAGAGAATATTGCTGGAGGGGGCTTCCCAGGCCTCCTGTGCAGCACCAGTGCCTAAAGCCGGCCCTGAAACTATGCTGGCTCTTAGAAGAAATAAAGATCTCGAGGAGCAAAAAGAAAAAAGAGAGCAAGGGGAACAAGAAAAGAGGGAAGAAAGAAACATGGGAGAGATGGAGGGAGGACTGCAGAGGGCAGGCAGGATTTCTTTTCTTCTCCCTCAAGGTAGCTGCACAGGAACAAATGGCATCTTGTTTTGAAATGGAGCTTGCTACTTCATTATGAGATCATTTGGGAATTCATTTTTTTCTCTGATCAACAAAAGCGTACAATTAAAGACATGTCTATAAGTTATGCATTTGAGTATAACCTGAATCTCTCTCTCAGAGGCTCTTCTGGGGCACCAAAGAATTTACATTTAGTCACAGACAGGTATTCCCCTTTTTTCTTCTTTTCTTTTTATCATCGGAGACATTTGTGAAATTTTGAGACCTGCAATATAATCACATAGCTAAGAGCTCATAACTAATGTTTGGAAATAACATTCCTCTGGCTGGTAAGCAGTGTATTAATTATGATAGAAGTTTGTATTCTATTAAGAGTTAATAAATGACCAAGATCTGGACTAATCCCCTGCCAAGGTTCATTTCCATTACAGACTTGTGCTATTTTTTCCAGTGCCTTTTGCTCTGCCCTTCTTGCTACATATGGAAAACCTATATCAAGATGGTTGTCATGGCAATGAAAAGATTTGCATGTGTCTTATCTATCTATTTAAATACCTTCTTATGGTTTATAACTACTATAATACAGCCCTCCAGCTCTGTTCATCACTAATTTAGAGCTAGCCTGGTGTGTCTGAGGTCATGGATACCATCTGAAGCATGTTGTCTAGACAACTATGAAGCCACTGACCATGGGGGTAATTGCTTTATGCAAATAAAAAAAGGTATACTGGTGATATGTCCCATGGATACCCTTGAAATCTGAATGAATAGCCATGACCATGTACCCTCAGTGGACACTGGCTTCCAGGCAGGTAAAATGCAAAATAACTTTGGGTTTCCTTCTCCTCCCCACTGTTTTCTTCTTTACCTCTTTCCTTGCCATCCTCTACTAATTTCAGGGAATGAATAATCACTTCACAGTTTTCATTGTAAGTACAATCATAAGGATGATGAATTAAAAATTTTGTGGGATAAAGTCTTGAAGCAAAAACTTCAAGCACAATGAAATTCTGCTTTATTTATCCAACATTCTCATGTTCTTTTCCTCAGTCTTCTCACATTGTAAGCCCACTTATATTTCCGCACAATTTCTTATAATTTGAAAAACTAAGTAACAAATTTTATTTATAAAACATAACTCCAAAATAGTAAAATACTATAAAGCAATAATTCCCAAAAGAACACTAAATAAACAGAAAGAAGACCCATGCCCCCATCCTGTAAACAGCACAGGGCACTGGAAGTGAAACCAACTTATTTACATTTGACTTTGTGACATTTTAAGTTCTCTTTTGATAAAACCTGTTTTTAAAGACTCTCTAAGAGGTGCTCAGTAAGATTCTTCTGCTGAATTTTTTTGCTTATGGGGATTTTTTTTTTTTTAAGAAAACTTGTCAAGAAAGTCTGGTAGTCTGGTAATGCTGTGATTTTCTATTTGCTTTTGAATTCTCTGTCCATATCACAAGCAAAGAATTCTTAAAGATAATTTATATCATTATTCATAAGCTAAGGTAATGCTAACCTGTTCTTGGAGTAGCACATTAAGGACAATTTTACCCTGACAATAAAGTGAAACTGTGTTTACATATTGGACTACAATCACTGTTTGACTAATCTGCAAAGGGTAGATTTTTCTATTGCATTTCAATAGCTCATCTACTTCAAACTGTTGTGAACTTTCTAAAGATGTGTTTTCATTTATAATAGCAGATCTTGCAGTGTGGTAATCTGGAATTGAAGTTTCAGTGACAGTTTCATTCAACTAGCGCTTTGCATGAGGCATTACTGCAAACATTATTTTTTTTTATAAAAAATATAAAAGTGACAAAACCTTCCAAAGATAATTTCTGCAATTTAGTAAACTAAGGATTTCAAGTAAGGCATCAGTTTCTGGATGTTTTTCATAATGGGTTTCACAGGAGATGACCTGACAGGCAGTCTCATGATCTGACTCATACTCCGCAGCATACATACAATCTGCCCATTAGAAACACCACAAGTCACCCCCCTTTCACAGGACCTAGGCTAGGCAAGTGAAGCACTGCAAATGTCCAGAGGTCTGGACTGACCACTTCATCTTCTGGCTGGGAAGCATTCTTCCTCCCAGTCCTTCACTCTTGACAATAAACAGAGCAGAGCTGTGGAGCTTGCTTTCGGAGGCAAATTGGAATGGCAATGAATGGAGCATATCTACTGCAACCGGTAAGGTGGAGATGGCAAGGAATGTGAACCAAGTTGCAGCTCCTGTGCCCTACACAAGAAGAGTGGGGGAAGGAGAAAGAGGAAGTCAAAAGGGAAGCAGGAGAAGTTAGTAGTGGCAGAGGAAATAACCCCACCTTTTACTTCCTCTCAACTCCCTTTTGTATTTGTTTTGCCCTCTCTCCTCTAGCTTTACTACCCCACCCTTATCTACCCAGCCCCTATACTATTACGCGCTATTACATAGGACACTCTGTTCAAACTGATAGCTTGAGAAAGAAGCACTGATTTCTGTAGTGGGCTCAGGGTAAAGTTGTTATTACATAATATCACAGAAATACATTTGAATACAGGGCTCCTTCTCCAGAGGCGATTATCTTTTTTCCTTTATTATCCCTTACGCTTAACTTATACCCCATTATATTACACTTTTGAGGTTTTTATTCCCATAACTTTTCTTAGCCAGTGCCCCAAACTGTCTGGCACCTCCTAAAGCCTGGACATATTCATCTTTCTTAAACCAGGACCATTAGTATGTACTTATCATTGGATGACTGAATCCATTGCTGCTCTATAAGTAGATACAGATTTGTTTCTATGCATGCAAATTGAAACAGAACAGAATTTGTTAAGACAAACATACATATTCACCCAAAAGTTTATGGTAGTATATGGTATCAGTTATCTTTCTGTTTTTTCCAGTGTCTACTTTGCAATGAAATCGTTACTCAGCGGGCAGTAACTTATCAAACAGAACCAGCCAATACAGGGTTCACCAGCTTTACTAAGAGTGGCCTGGAAAAAATGTGCCAGGGAAGGATTCAGAAAAACAATTCTGTTGTCCTACCTTGCTGCTTGCTAACATCACTCTGATCTGTAACTTGTTATCAAATAGAAACAGCAGCGTGGCACTAAGCAAGTTACTTGCACTCTCTTGACCTCAGTTTCCTTGTGTGTATATGAAAACAGTGAACTACCACTTTGAAAATGGTGAACTACCATATTAAATGCACGGCCACATTATCAGAACAGTTAATCATCATACCACCCTTTGGGCCACTCAAGTATAAGTTTGACATTTCCATGGCTGCAAAATACAAATGAATACAAAGAAAAATGTGATTGATTTTGTGACTTTAGTCATAACATTTAAATACAGATTTATTACTATTAATGTTAATTGTCTGCAAAATAGATAAATATGTTAATATCCCAAGGAAAATAATATATAAGAATAAAAAATATAAAATATAAAACCCAGAGTAAATTATGTTTTGTTTTCTTGTTGGTTTTTATTTATTATTTTTAGGATATTTTTTCAAGATTGAGGAAAGAAATCATCGAATTCCACTTCATTTTCCATAAAATTTTTAGAAAATATTGACTCAGTTCATTTTTATGTCTTCTAAATAAAAATAAGACCACTGGCAGTATATTCTACTGAATCATTTTATATTGCTAGAAGTTTTAAATTATTTGAATATTGCACTATCAGAAGTAGGCAGTGGGCCAAAAGTTTTGTTTTAAAACTGTCTAGTTATCCAATTGAATAGCTTTTTTCTGATGATGACTTCAAAGGTATTTTTTTTTTGAGATAGAGTCTCACTATGTAGTTCAGGCTGGCCTTGAACTTATTAGGCAGCCCAGGTTGGCCTCGAACTCATGACAATCTTCTTGCCTCAGCCTCCCAAGTGCTGGGATTACAGGCATGCACCACTACACCCAGCTTTCCCAAAATGATGTTGTTTGGTCTTGAATTACTATGCTATTTTGAAAGACCTCTAAAGGAAAAGAATAGAAAAAAAAATCACAAATGTTAGTTACCCACATAATTTTGTTAGTATACATGTGTTTTTAAATGTAAGTAAAATTTTTTAAATGAATCATAAAAATCAACACTGAAGAACTTATGCAATTAGCTACATATATTCAATAAAAATTAAACTATATTCTAATCCTATTAATATAGATATTTCAGAAAAAATATTAAACTGAATTAAATTACCTGAGTAATAACCATTTCAGAAATTATCAGAGATGGAATTGAGATTTTCAGGATATTATGACTTCTAGTTTCAGTGGCAAGGTCAGTGTCTATAGGGACCATTCTATTCCTACACAGGTTTATGATTGATTCAAAATATTTTAAACTATAGATGGGCAAAGTTGCAACACTGGGCTGTGCTAGTGGATGAGGTTGTATAATATTATAAATTGATTTTGGGAGACTAAATTGACACAATGTATTTGGAAAAGTTTGATGTTATATGGTAAAACTGATTATGCATATGTTCTCCAGTCCTTAAATTCCAGTTTTAAGTGAGAAAATCTTGGGCACTAGGAAATTTAAGTCAGATGTTTACAAGCAATATTGTTTATAGTAGCTCAAAACTCTAGGAAAAATAAAGTAAATAGATGAATTGTCAAAAGTCAGTGAAATGAATGAAGTAAAACAAGCATCAGGATGTACATTTTTTTTTTTTTTTGGGTACCGGGGATCGAACTCGGGTCCTTGCGCTTGCACGGTAGGCGGTGAAACCACTGAGCTAAATCCCCCGCCCCGGGATGTACATATTTTTAAAATTAATGTTACCTGAAAAAAAAGTTGCTAAAGAATGTATTCATGTACCATAAGAGTCCATGTGTATAAAGTCCAAAATAAGCAAAAATAACATTATTTAGAGACATAAACAAAGGTGGTAAAACTTTACAGAGAAATGAGAAAATAGATTAACTTTAAGTAGCATTTATCTTCTGGTGTGGATGGGAGTTATTAGTAAGAAAGTGATTAAAAAACGGAGTAAATCATAAAGCCTAAGAAGACCAAGCAGCCTTAGGAGAACGGGATAAAGTCATGATTCCAGGGAGTAACAACCGAGGTTCCAAGGGTGTAAAAGAAGAAGAGATATGTGAAAGACATTGAGGAAGAGACATGAAAAGAAAGTCAAGAATGTGCACTGTCTTTGATAGCCAAGAGGCAAGACGAAGTCAAGAAACCTGAATCAGATGTCATGGGAGCAAATTTTGAAATAACCCTAGTTAATTAGTAGGGGCAGAGTCTGATCAGTGTAGGTTACAATGAAAATGAGCAGCAAGAAAGAAGAGACCAAGTTTTGTAGACACATTGAAGAATTTGACTGACGATAAATGTAGCACAAGGTAGTAACCAATGGAGAACTTAGGACCATATATGTGTAGATTGTGTTCATTGCTTGTCTGTTTTAAAATTAAGAAACTTGAACTTGTATGTAACAGGAAAAATTAGTAGAGAAGAGAGACAAAAATACAGGAGGGAAAAGGCCTCATTAGAACATAAAAATTAATTCCCTCTCTGGCTGAGCATAGTTAAAATTTTAATGAACTAATTCTCGCAGAAATTAGAATGAAACACATTTGCCTTTCAAATGAATGCTAGACATTGCAAACCCAATGAATAACAGTCCTAGAAGTCTGAAAGATTGTGACAGTCTAAGTTACTATTTTGTACTTGTTATCACACTTGCAAAAACAACTTTGACTCCCATCTCTCACCCTTTTTGCCTAGTTAAAACTTTTTTCTACTTCTGAAGGTGAAACTCAGAGTGAATTACTTGGTTGTAACTGTGTGTCTCCTGTTACTTAGGGAACATGAACTCAACAGGAAGAACTAAAAACAGCAAGCTTATAGCCAACACCCACCACTTCTACAGCTGGTGGAGAAAGTTGAAGCTCTCCACACAGGAGACAGCAAGGCAGCACTACTACATATCTTACACAGAATCACAAGTTTAAGGTGAGATATGGTGCAGGTGGGGAAGGGAAGGAAGGCCAACAGGGTGTGGGGTCTCTCTGAGCAGCACTGCCTCAGCCTCGCTGGAGCAGGTAAGGAACTCGCCAATGCTGTGAACAAGTCCCAGTTCAGGGAATAATAAAGGGAACTGTAACTATGTGGAACAAAGCCTGCCAGGTTACTCAACAAAGACAGCTTAGCCTTTTAGAGGGATGTAAATAGGTGTGCTAGGCCTTTTATTGGGAATAGCCAGGCAGTCCCGGTTAAGCTATCATGTATAAATAACTCACAGATTCTCTGAAATTATAAACCCAAAAGTCAACCACTTTCTGAAATTTCAAAGATACCACAAGCCTTGTCAATCTGTAGCCAGTCTATTGACTCAAGAGAGGACTCCTTGCTTTGTGGCAGGATTTTCTGGAGGGCTCTCATCTCACAAAGAAGATTTTATTAGGATCTATCAATAAAGCCCTATTTTGAAATAAATCCAGCTGCTCCAAAAGGCATATGTATGAACACAATTGTAGAAATCAGAAACCTAATATGGCCTCAAATGACCTACATCCTTATACAAATGCTTCCTCTTGAGAGTCAGCAGGACCTATAACTTGCTTCTAACAAATAGAATGTATCAAAGGTGGTGGAACATCACTCTTATGATCAGATAAGGAAGGAGTTTATTGATGTAATTAGAGTATCTAATACAATGACATGAAGTATCAAAACCCAGATGATCCCAAGTGGGCCTGGCCAAATCAGGTGAGCTGTTTTAAGAAGGTCTAAAAGTGGAAGACCCTCTTTCCTGCTTACTTGGGTACAACAAATCATCATGAATTTTAGAACTTCAAGGAAATTAATTCTGCCAAGAGCCTATTGGAGCTTGGGAGCACCTCTCCATGGAGCCTATGAGAAGATTGCAACTCCACCAACCTCTGGACTGCAGTTTTTTGAGATTCTGAACAGAGCATCTACCTACACTTTACCCTAAATCCTGATCCACAGAAAGTGTACAATGATAACTGTTTGTTGTTTTAAGGCATTTGGGGTGACTTGTTAAAGAGCAATAGAAAAATGAATAAAATATCCAAAGCATTGGGCCTAACCTTATCTCTGTATCAGCCAAAGTCTTCATTACAAGTAACAGAAGTCAGTTCTGGTTAAGTAAATGTTATAGTGAAGTTCAGAGTCTCTCAGAAGCCTGGGGAAATCAGATTTAGAACCTATGTAGGAGGAACAATTCTCCAATTCACATAGTGGCCCCAGTTCACACCATCAACATCACCCATGCTGGACCCAGAGTCCCCTCAAAATACCGCCACTGCTTCTGAAAAGCACATGTAAGCCACTGAGTTACCAACCCTAGAAGAAGGACATCTACCAGATTCCTGTTCTTCCATGAATATATTACTCATTCTGTAATCCATGAGGAGCCAAGATCTCTGAGCTGCAGTGTCTAGGTCATGTGCCCAAGGTAGAGGCTCTCTACTTAGCTGCCAGGACACACAAGAAGTGTGTAGTTGTGATTAGTAGTGAGGAGACAGCTCTGTTTAGCAAGGTGAGTACTCCCTCAAACAAGAGAAAAGTTTCAGATATTATGAGGACAAAAGGAATGAAATGTTCACTAAGTAAGTTACTAACCTTTCCTCTCTGTCTCCAGAAGTTCTTGTATCATTTTCTAATAATGGGAGATTCAAGTTCAGTTTGTGTAATTTCACAGATTAGCTTTTGGAAAAGGCCCACTCCAAGCTTCATCCTCAAAATGCCGAATGCTGAGAATATTCAATTGAATAAAGCTGTTATAACTCAGGACAGGACAAATATAGATCTCAGTCAAACTATTATCTTGTTTGGTTTCTAAAAGAGTGAAATTACTGCATAAGGCACATAGTGGTTTTCATGGAGCGTGTTGTATTAATGTGGTAATGATATTGAGTATTTGTTGTCTGGAGCAGGGCTGCCAGGATTCTAGGCTGAAGATACTTGTCCCTGACTATTATCCCATCACTAATCATCGTTGATAAACATTGAAAATATTAATCAGCTTCCATCTGATCACAATCCCTCATTTAACCACAGTAAAATCTCTGTTGTTTATGTACTGGCTTCTTTCCTTCTTCATTCGTTTTGCTCATTTAAAGTCTCCCTCCCTGGTCTCTTCGTTCCAAACAGATCTGACAAATGGTGAAAGGCGGGGATATATCCCATGATTCAAATGTCACTGCTATTGAATCAGACACCACAGAGGAGAATGAAAATATACCCAAGGGAAATGCTCACCTATCCAAGCTCTGTGATAGAACATTATCAGGGAATGTTTGTGTCCTATTAATTCTACTCCCAGAAGACATCAGAGGGCAATGGTATTGATCCTCTGGTATAGCTGAAGGGTAGTTGGAAAAGGCCCCTCTTGATGTGAACAGTGTTGTAGATTAAAGTTTAGGACATTTTCTATGACTTAAGGACTTAGGGGCCTATTTTTGACCAGAGGTAGGAGAAAATGGAAGGGAGAAAGAGGGAGAGAGGGAGAAGAGCAGGGAACACTGGGAAATGATATGTAGAGATCTGAAGTAGGCTTCAAGGCTGTAACAGAATAAACAGTCTACAAAAGGCAATGTAAGATATTAAGATGATTGTTATAGCATTTAACTTTTTTAGATACAAGATATATGCCCATATGAAATACATGTTAAACAAAATTTGGTGTTTAACAATCTGCAGCCTCCCTTGCCTTCTAACAAAACTACCCCTATAATAGTAACAGAGGATGTGACCAAATAACAAAGCTCACAGACAAGTACAGCTTGTCCCAGCAGTGACCCTTCATAGACAGCTACAGCAAGATGTCCTTACTCTAGAATATTCTACAGGCCTAGCTTCCTTTTTCTTTTCCTACTACTGAAGTAGGTGGAAAGCATTGGGTGCAGAGATGGGAGGAGTTGCAAGAGGAGAGAGGAGTTCTTGTTTGGTGGTTATGACATTTCTTTGGTTTGTTTCTAACTTAGTTAAATATATAGCCTTCGGATGTTGCTTGGCAGTTCTTCACAGCACAAGGTGATCCATGCCCACTGAGAAATGGGTTTTATGAGAATAATTGCAAGTGGAAAGCAGCATAAATTTAGAAGAAGAAGTCAAGTATTGAGGACTTAGATTGAATCACAAGAAATTTGTCATTTTAGCAGGTTAAAGATGGTACTGTTGACCTAATTGAGGAAGATACAAGGGATGCAGGGGTGAATGAACAAATAGATCCTGAGCAGAGCCATTGAACGTACAGCCTAGTGGAAGAGATAGATACCATTCAGTTAATCAGAAAAAAAATGACTTTTATGATTGATTACCAACATGACAATTGCTAACAAATTACTGTGAAGGTCTATAACAGAAGACTTGAGCCTGAGGTGGAGGTAAGGGGACCTTTACTGAAAAGGTGCAGAAAGGAAGAGGCAGATGGCTGGTTAGAGGTAGTCAGATGGCAGAGTAGGAAGCAGTTTATTACTCTTCAGACAATATGAACCTATGCCCCAAGGGTCAGAACCAAGGGGGTAGTGCGCACCATGCCATCCCTCCTGGAGCCCAGCTTCTACTGACTGAGCTAGTAATAAACAGACAAACAGAAATAAACAGAATAATTACAAGTAGCAATAGTGCTCTGAATAACATCAACTAGGGGCTGAGAGGGAGAGTAACAAGGGCTGATCGTCAGAGCAGTTGGCGAGGCCCCTCCAGAGAGGTGACACTGATGTGGAAAGATAGAGGATGGGAAAAAGCCTTATTCACAAAGACTGCAAAGGGTACAGAATGAGCAAAGATCATTCATATGGAAATGCTCCATGGCTTGGAAAAGTGAATGAGGAGGAGAGAGGCTAGCTGGAAGTAGAGCAGAGTATTTGAAACTCCTATGAGTGGAAGGGAATGGCTTTTTATTAGAAGTGTAAAAAAAAAAAAAAAACTCAAGAAGTCCTACATATAGTGACTGTTTTCTTAATCTTGTAGGTTTACATCTGTTCTCCAAATAATTAATTCCTTTTCACACCTTGAAAATACAGACATAGCCTCCATGTAGCTGTGTAATTTACATGGGTTTTGGGAGTAGGGGTAAATTTTTTGAAAGGCATAGACATTTTGAAATAGAAAATATATTAGCTTTGAAGAGTGAGATTAAAGAAGCAGCCTCAGCAGCCATGATCATTCACTGGATGCATGCATGCTGGCATCTACTAGCTCACTGGATTGACCCTTTTAACTAATTGCATTACTCTCTAAGTGGAAAACGTATTTTAGCACAATTTTGGAAGGGAACCACTCTTTTGTATTTCTGCTTGAAAACAAATTGACCATTCATTTTACTGACCCCAAATATTAAACTGCAGATGAGGATCCAGGGCACTAATTACAGCTTCATTGCTAATTAGCTCTTGGGAAAATCTCTTCATTTTGCTCCATACTTCTGACTTTCTATGTTATTAATCAATCCGAAGAGGAGTCTGATTTAGATTTTTCCAGTAAAATAAATGGTTAAGAGTAAATTTTAAATTAAAAAATAAGTAATTTTAGTAGAGGGTGTCCTGTGCAACATTTGGCAGTATCTGACCTGCACAAATATGGTGCTTTGTACTTCTATGTACTAAATCTGGCAAATCTGGTTGAACTAGGTCAAATGGTCAGGACTGGTCCAGAAAAGTATGACAATTGATGAAGAAATTTTTAAGTCACTGGTAAAATGAACAAAAGATTTGAATTTAGTCACATTGCTAAATATTTTCCATTTAATAGATTCCAAGACATTGTCCTGTTTCCTTTTAGACAATCTTGAAATATTTACTTTTATGAAATGATAATGATAGTTGTTTCTTGTTGTCACTATTTGTTAACCTCTAAAAATTTACTTAGCAAAATAAAATGATAGCAACCTGACACATTCATCTCTGCTATTTTAATTTGTTGTTATTGAAATATAATTTATACACAGTGAAATGAGCAGAACTTAAATTTTACAGCTCAACAGGTTTTTTTTAAGAAAAGGATCTCAGAAATTTCTAACACACAGAATGTTCCCCATTCCCTTTTCTTCATCAATTCTCACTCACTTTTTGCAAGGCAGTCACTGTTCTTCTAGTTTTTAAAAATATATTCACCGTGGACTATTTTGTCTGTTCTAGACCATCATACCAGTAAACCATTATAACAGATAAGCTTATTTATCTGGCTTATTTCATATAGCAAAATGTTCTGAGATTCACTGATGTCACGGCAAGTTGAAGGGTTCTTATATAGCTATTTCTCTGTATAGACATACCGCAGTTTGTTTATGTAGTCATCAGTTACCGAATATTTGCATTACTTCCAGTTTGAGGCCATTATGTAAAAGCTGCTATGAAAATTTATATATAAGTCTTTATGTAGACATATGTTTTCACTTCTTTTGGGTGCAGACACAGAAGTGGAATTCCTGGGTCATATGGTATGTGTGTGCTTAACTTGATATAAAACTGTCAAACATTTTCAAAGTAACTGTACCATTTTATATACTCAGTGGCAGTGTGTGAAGTTCCTGTTTCTCCATATCCTTGCCAACAATTGATATTGTCAGCCTTTTCAATTTTAGACATTCTGGTAGGTGTGAAGTGGCATTTCATTATAGTTTTAATTTGTATTTTCCTAATGATTAATGGTGCTGCCATTTCTGTGTGTTTATCGACCATTATATATCTTCTTTTATGAAGTATCTGTTCAAATATTTATCTTCTACTATGTTAAGTGGATTCTAGAATTTTTAATGTTTGGTTTTTGTTATCAATTATGTCAAAATATTTTGTGAGTTTTTGTTTGTTTATTTAATTTTATTTATGAGCTGTGTAAAATTGTGCTAATTTTCAAGTACTTGAGGATCTTAGATTTTTTGTTATTGATTAGTAGTTTAATTTTGTTTTGGTCAGAGATCAGGCTCTGTATGATTGTAAGCCTGTATGATTGACAGTTATTGAGAATTCTTTTATTTCCCAACAGTTGATCTATATTAGTAATTAATCCTTGTCCACTTGAAGATTATGTATTTTGTTATTATTGTGTGGAGTGTTCTACAAATGTCAGTTAAGTTAATGAGGTAGTTGGTGAAGTTGTACAAATGATATTTGTCTATTCTACAAACCTGTGTTCATGCTCTGGTATGAGTACGCACAGCTCATCTATAATCTTTGTGCTTTAACTTGGATAGGTTCTGTATTATTACAGAAAATTCAAGTTCATAGATGTTTTGTTTTGAAATTTCTGTTCTGAACTTAAGTGAAACAAGTAAATTTTCTATTTCTGATATTACAATTTTCACCAGTATGAGTTACATTTGGCTCTTTTTTACATGTTTCTTTGTTGTCATTATACCTATATTTTCATGTAAATCCTTTAGGATGTTTATCATCACTGTTTTACAGCCTTTCAATGCTTAGTCTTTTCTGGTTTTTTTTCCTATTGGACACTTTTTTTCTAAAAGCGGATCTTAGGCCTCACTCTTCTCCACATCTAGTAAGATTTTTGTAGTACAGGTTGTTGACAGTGCTAGTGCTGAGAGTCTAGATTTTGTTTACTTCCTTTAAAGACTAATTTTGTTCTAAAAGTCATTTTATATTCTCCAAATCAGTTTGATTATTCCAAGGCTTATTTTAATGCTTTGTTTGAATAGGTCTTAAATTTCCCCTACTCTCAAGTTGTGGCTTTTCTTCGGTCTCAAAAAAGGCCTGAAGTGTCAAATAAAGTGTCCATTTCTTCACTTTGGCTTGATTGGAAATTCTACCACCACCAAGTAATTCTGGACTACTCAACTATACTCTACATGTCCCAGAACCTGCTCTCCACCAGCCTGTGTGGAGTTTCTCTATGTGCATGTGCAGCTAAGTATTGAGCCAAAGATTTAAAAGGATCTCTATGACTATTTCCAGTGCTCCTTTTCTGCATAGCTTCCTCCTCTCTGGAGCCCTGCCCAGCAAATTTCCTGCTGCTTCCAATTATGATATCTGCTTCCAAAGCTAAGTACTCTGCTTGGGATCTTTCTCTCTGCACCTTGATTTGGAAAGTGTTTCCAGGCAGAAAGCTGGAATAATTATAGGGTTCTTCTCATTTGTTTCCTTGTTCTCAGGGATCAAAGTATTGTGCTGCCTATTGTCCAAAGCCTGAAAACGTTTGCTTCAATTATTATGTTCAATTTTATAACTTTTTACAACAAGGATGCTGGTCCATGTCTCTCCCATTGACAAAACAGAAGTTCACATTACTTCCACTATCTTTGAGGGGAGGAAGAATTTTTAGAATTTGGAAACAAGTGTTTCCATGATCCTTTACCATATTATCAAATCTAACATTTTATGCCATTCTAATATTTTGACAAAACACTGAGGAAATCTTCTCTGTACTTGTCATTGTTGAGGGTAGAGAATCAAAGGTAAATAACGCAGTATGCTATATTCAAGAAGCTTGCAGTTTAGTGCGGTAGAAGCCACTATGATTCGGTATGAAGCATTCTATGCAATTAGAAGTGAGCTGAAAAAACATATTTGATATTATGGTTATTTTTGAACAGAATAGGTATCAGAAATGCATGATTTTATGCCTAGATAGATTGCAAGAGATAAACTTTCCTCAATAGGTCATATATGTATGATTTTATATTCAGCTTTTCCTGTGCGATCTAATTTGGTGACAAGTGATGAAAATTATTTTCATTCCCTCTCTTGAGATGAGTAGGAAAGAATTCTTACTTTAGTGTAAAGGCAGGGTATTGACTAGAACCAATTCTATTATTTTGACTTTAGCATTCTACATGTCTATACGGTCTCGTATTAAGTCACTTGCAAGGACCTCGGATTTCTAGGCATCTGTGAGGATGACAAATCTGAAGAAGGGCAGGCTCATTTTTTCCAATAATAGCACTACTGAGGAAAAATTTATATGATGTATCATTCACTCTTTTAAAGTGTACAATTCAGGAGGCCTTTTTTATATTTTCACATCATAGTGTTGCCACCATCATTAGTTAATATTAAAATATGCTCATGACTTCAAAATATCTCTGTACCCATTAGAACTCACTCTCCTTTCCCCACTCCTACCAGACCCTGGATACTAATCTTTCTTTTTCTATGGATTTGTCTCATCTGGCTACTTTAAATGTAAATAAGTCCCATGATATATGGTCCTTTTGACAGATTTCTTTCATGCTTCATGTTTTCAGTGTTTATCCATGTTACAATGTCCATCAATTCTTTATTCCTTTTTGGTGCTAAGTAATATTCCAATTCATGTATATACTGAGTTTATCTTTTTAGCTGTTGGTGGAGATTTAGGTTGTTTATATGTTTTGGCTCTTATGAAAAAAGCTGTAATGATCATTCATATACAAGTTCTTATGTGTATATATATTTTTATTTCTCTCACACATATACCTAGGAATGGAATTGTTGGGTCATATCATAATTCCATATTTAATATTTTGAGAAACTTTCAAATCACTTTCCAAAACAGATGCACTATTGTACAATCTCACTAGAGTTCAACTTCTGCATAATCTTATCAATATTTGTATTATTTGTTTGATTTTAATCATCTTATGGTATATAGTAGTATCTCATTTTGATATGAATTTCTCTAGTAGCCAGTGATGATGATCTTATCATAGGTTTTTGACCATTTGTATTCCTCTTTTAGAGAAATGTTCATCACATTTTTGGCACTTTTTAAGCTGTCTTTCTATTGTAATATTTCATTATATGTGCTGGATATAAGTTCTTAATTGGATAGATGATTTACAAGTATTTTCTTCCATTTTATGGGTCTTTCTTGACATCGATAAGATTTAGTTTGTATATCTTTTAATGCTCATGGTTTTGTTGCTATATCTAAGAAACCATGCTTAATGCAATGTCACAAAATTGTACCATAATATTTTCTTCTAAGATATTCATTAAACTTCTTTATTATTTTACTGATTTCTATTTCAATTGTAAAATGTATTATTTCCTTCTCTTTTCTTGAGTATAGTTTGCTGTTCTTTTTACACATGAAGTAAGTTTATTAAATTATGATATTTATTCTTTCTAAAAAATAGTTATTTACTGGAATTTTTTTTCCCTCTAAGCACTGTGTTAACTAGATTCCATATGTTTTTATATGCTGATTTTTTTCATTTTCATTTATAACAAAATGTATTCTAATTTCATTTTTGCTTCTGTTTTGATCTGTGGGTTATTTAGGAGCATATTTGCTTATCATGTAATTGTGAATTTCTCAAATATTATTATGTTATGGATTTATAACTTAATTCAATGATTGTGGGAGAACATACTTTGTGTGATTTCAACACTTTTAAATTTATTGTGGGCTACATTACCATAAAAATACATTCTGCCCTGAAAATGTTCCATATGCACACGAGAAGAATGTATATTCTACTACTGGGTAGAATGTTTTATAGATGTATACTAGTTCTATTTAATTTATAATGTTATTTAAGTCCTATCTTTGTTGATTTTATGTCTGTTTACTTTATCCACTATTGGAAGTAAAACAATGAAGTTTATCAATTCTTTAAGTTTTTGTTTTGTGTATTTTTGGGATATATATATATATATACACACACAAATATATATCCCTATATATATATATTTCTCATGGCTTTTTAATAGATTGTATATTTTATTATTATAAAAACGGCCCTCTGACTCTCAGTAACAATTCTTTCACAAAGTGTATTTTTTATTTATTATTGTATATTCACTTCAGCTCTCATTTAGGTACAATTTACATGGTTTAGTCATTCAGTTTATATCTTTGAATCTAGTGTGTCATTATTGTCAGCATATAATTCGATTATGTTTTTAAAATCTATTCTACCATTTCTGTTTTTATTGAAATGTTTGATCCGTTTACAGTTAATGTAATTATTCACAAGGTAGCTTTGTGTCTTCTCTTTTGCTACATGTTTTCATATATCTTAATTTTTTTTCTTCTTTATTTCTCAGTTATAAACTTCTATAAATTGAATAAAAATCTTGTAATGTATCATTTTAATTCCTTTGTGTGTTTACATTTTTATGTACTTTTTACTGGTTGCCTGGGAAATTACAATGTACATTCTAATTTAAAACAAACTAGTATAGATTATGAATTTAATATTCATATTAAATAAAATTTTGTTCCTCTAAAGGTCAATTTCTTTTTTCTTCTTATGCTGATATTATCATACAAATTACATCCTTAAACCTTATAACAGTATTATATTAATCACCTTATGAAGTTCTTTTAAGTTATACAAGAAATGAAAAATTAACAGATAAAATATTTTTGTGCTTTCTTATTTATGTATGTAGTTACATTCACTAGTGGTGTCTTATTTCTTCATATTGCCTTCTAATATCCATTTATTCAGTTAAAACACTCTGTTATATTTTATAATTAAATCTATTAGAGACAAATCCTATGTTTATTTTTCTGGGGAATATCTTACTTTCTCTTCGATTTTCAAAGGAGAATTGTTCTGGATATAGAATTGTTCTTTGACAGTAATTTCTTACAGCAAGTGGAATATAGTACAACATTCCACTGCTTTTTGGACACTATTTTGTTAAAATGTCAACATTCATACTTGATGGGTTGTTCTGCTCTCATTGCTTTCAAAATTCTATTTGCCTTTGAATTACGACAGTTTAACTATGATGTTTCTAGGTTAGTTTCTTTGTAGTTTATTCAGTAACTTGAGTATCTATTTTAATGAGGTTTTAAAAATCAAATTTGGGAGGATATTAACCATGATTTCTTCATATATTCTTGCTCCCCCTTTCTCTCTCTCCTTTTCTCTCCTGCAGGGTACATATGTTCATATTGATATGCTCAGTGATGCCCCATATACCCTTGAGACTCTGTTTGTTTTTCTTTGTTTGTTTATCTTTTTCTTCCTCAGCATATATAATCTCAATTAACTTATATTCAAGTTCCTGATTCTTTTTCTGCCAACTCATATATGCCATTGAGTAACGTTTTATTTCATTTGTTATATTTTTATGCTTAAGAATTTTTATTTCCTTCTTTTTCTAATTTTATCTCATTAAATTCCTTAGTTAGAGAGTGTTTTTGTGGATTCATTTAATTCCTTACACATGGTTTCCTTTAGGGTTTTATTTTTTATTTTTTATTTTTTTGGTACAGGGGATGGGAACTTTGTGCTTGTGAGACAGGCAGCGGCACCACTGACCTAAATCCTTGGCCCTTAGTTTTTTAAACATACTTTAACAATTGATTTAATATCTGTATTTTACAAAGCCCACATCTTGCCTTTCTCAGGGAGAGTTCCTATTGACTATTTGGCTCTGTGTATGAGCCATACTTTCCTATTTATTTTTATGACTTCTATTTTTATTGTTAAAAACTGTGAAGTTTGAATTCCAAAGTGTGGCATCTCCATCAATCAGATATTCCTACCCAGCTATTTACTGTTCAGGTTGTTTGGTATTTTACTGATGTTTTCTTCTGTGATTTTTTTCTTTTACTAATTTTCTAGAATTCATATTCTTTGATATGTGCAGCCTTTGACGTCTGTACTTAGATTAGCAGTTCAGAACTCTACCCTTTACTTTCTTCTGTGCACAACCCCAACATCAGCTAGAAATTAGGCCCTTCTCAAGATTTTACTAGAGATATGCACCAATTTGATCATATCTGCAGCCTTCTAGATCTCTAGAAATATGTTACAGTTAGCCAAAGCCCACTGTAGAATTCATTTTTCCTAAATTTGCTTTTAGGTTTTATAGTCTGTCTTTTGTTTGTTTTAACTAGTAGCTTTACTTCAAGTAAGTGCAATGTTAAAGAATCGCAAGTAATTGTTTTGGTTCCTCCTCCTCCCCCCACTCCCCCTCCTCCTTCTTCGAACCAGAGATCGAACTCAGGACCTTGCACTTGTGAGGCAGGCACGGTGCCACTGAGCTAAATACCCAGCCCTGTCAATAATTCTTTTAAACAAGCATTTTGGGGAAGGGTTTTCCCCTACTGAGTAACATGAAATCAGGCCAATTAAAGGTAGACCCTATGAATTAAACTTTCTCAAAGAATTTCAGGAAGTCAAAAATGACAATACTATGAAGGTACAGTTTGTTCAGAAACCCCAAACCTACTCTGACCCCTCTAATATTTATTAGCCTGCTGATCATCACTGCTACAACATTTTAAAGTAACGAGTTTCAAGACTGTTGCTGAGATAGTGAGAGGGTGATAGGACTGGGACGAGTTAAAACACTACGAAGCTTGCTATTGCTGCTATGCTTGATCTTAGCCAAAAGGGCTGACAAACCACTTGCTATTGTAGCTGAAAACCAACTGTTTTTCTTGAATGGATAGTCCTAGGATTGTTTCAAGGTTGTAGTTATTCTCCAGAGTTCTGAAAATATTGATTTTGACTATCTTTGTCAGGCTTCTCATAGCTTTTATGAGGGAATACACTTTACCATTATGGAAATATTTTGCATTTTTTAAAAAAATCAATATAAATATAACATGAATCTCCAATTACAAATGCAAATGTCATGAAGAATATATTTTATGTTTTAAAAGTTTAACTCATATTATAAGTGCAAATTCATCCACAGTGATTGAATTGTAATCTCATTCTATATACATAAACTCTTAGATTTGTACCTAAATTTCTCCACAGTTATGTAATGTCAAGGTGGAGAAAGCAACAAGAATCATTTTGTTCTGTATATACCAATAGCCACTCATTGACCTATGAAGTCCTTATTCTTCAATTTATGCATGGCACCACTAAGATAATCCAGTCTGGGGAAGGTATCCACATCCAGACTCGTTCTGTGTTCTCAAGAAATTCTGAGCTGTTTATAAGTCATGTTGGGACATGGGATCTCCAAGTGACATATCTTAGACAAAACAAGAAAAATTTCTGCTGCCAGGTTTCCCACCCTTCTAGGAAATCCACCTGAGATAGTCTTAGTCTCGTCAACTGTATAAGGTTGGGAAAATGTGACATACCCTGATTGCACAGAAAGGCATGGTGGGAAACAGACATACAGATGGCTAGCCCCTTTTATGCTTTTCTACTTATCCTCATCCTGTGTTTACTTGCCTTTTTTGTTTTCAGTATGGTAACCATTCTCTGATTCTCATTGAATTCTTTCAAATCTATTGTACATCCCCTGAGTCCTTTCCATGTCTTTAAGAGCCTGTGATTTTAAAACTAAGATCACAGGTACAGTTTCCTTCTTCCTTGAGATAATCTCACCACTGTATATCTGGTACTTAAAACTACAAGAGTGGAGAGCCAACTTAGAATGTATATCTAAGAAAAGTATGGTTAATATTTCCAAAATATCATTCTATTGCACTAACAGGGAGCTCTGCACATCTGACAAGTTATAACCAATTTCTATTTTCACTTATGGAGATATATTTAAACTATAGCCAATGTAATTCAAGTTAGCTATGTTGAAAAAGATCTCTGTCTATGTGGATACTCAGAAATATTCCTCTAAATATGTTGGGAGAAAAATCTTTCCTGAATAAACTGGTGACCTCTTCATCTGTTTCCATCGCTGTGGTAACACATTATACTTTATAACACTGAGGAAATAGTGAAGCAGACCTGGATCCAAACACACCTTTACCCTCTGACTCTCCCCGCTGACTCCCAGATTTATCATATAGATTTGTGTATTAAAAAAGATATATTACTCAAATGACAAATGCAAAATTTCTTTCTTCTCTAACATTAGCATTAAAGGTCACCTCTATCTTCTTTAATTGTCAGTGAATGTGCTTCAACTTTTCTTACCAATCTACCTTCAATCTACAATTTTGTTTTGTAATTAACTGTATCTGTATTCACTAACATAATAGTCTAGGGTGTTTGCTATTTTAAATAATCCTAGTGATCACTTTGTGTGGAACAAAATATTGAGCCCAAGATGCATAGGAAAGAACCCACTCTCTCTGTACTTATTTGTTGTTTCTGGAATTTCCATTTTTTCATGCCGCAATAGTCCATAAATTATACTTGAATTCACAATAATTCTTGACTTTTTCTTTTATATAGGCCTATGACACCTGCATCAAAGCAGATTTGCTTTTATTCAGATTGTACCCAAGGTTTCCACAGATAAATCTGGACCAACCAGCTAACCTCACCTGAGCACAGTTGTGATCTGGCTGCACTTGTCATCTCAGGTGTGCTAGGAACTACACTGGAGGAGTCAAACAAGGGTCTGGCACTTGTCCTTCCCTTCCACCAAACGTTTTATATATATCTCCCTGGGAAAATTATGTATTTGTTGACTCATTTTGAAACCTTATCAAATTTTAGTCTTTTTTTTCCTAATCTCTTTGGCTTGAAAGAAGAATTTGTTTTTGAACTCACTCCCCTGCTCTGCTGTTCTACTAACAGTTATCATCTATCTTTCCCTGCCTCCTTCTTCTCATTTCCCTAAAGAGTTTTTAGAACACTTACACAATGTCTGTGTAAAAACAGAGATAAAGAATGTTAATTTTGTTTACATCAATCATGACTATATAGCTATAGTTATAGTTTGGATCTTGAATGTCCCCCATGTATTACATGCTTGGCCCTTTTCCATGGCACTGGAGGTAGTGAAACATTTAGGGGAGGAACGTAGTGGATGGAAGTTAAGTAATTGGAGGCATCCCCTTAATGGGGATATTGGGGCCCCAGCCTCTCGTTTTATTCTTTCTATGCTTCCTGGCCTTCATGAGATAAACAGGCCTCTTCTGCCATGTATGCTGGCCATGAGGTACTGTGCTTCCACAGGTCCAAATCAGCAGCGCTAAGTAACTATGGACTGAAAGATCTGAAACCATGAGCTAAAATAAACCTTTTTTACTTATAGTTTGACTACCTTGGATGTATTGTTATAGTAATGGAAAGTTGACTAGCACAGTTATGTGCAATTACATTGTTCTGAAATCATATAATGTTATATTCAGTATGGCCCTTCAAGGCCAAGGCTTTAACATTGTGTATCTAGGCAAGTGAATAATAAAGAACAAAGTGTGATCCAGTGACTTACTTAAGATTATTTTAGTTCACTTACTTCTAAGCTGGCATGCCTGCATGTATACAATACTTCCAAGTCTAATTTATTAGCATGGTTAAATATCTTCTATGTAAGACTATGACAGTTAACTAACCTAGCCTCCATTTTCAAATAACTTTTTCATCACTTCTACTATGGAGTCTGAAAAATGTGCATACTTTCTCAAATTTCCTTGCATATGGAGATCACTGGCTCTATGACACCATTTTGACTAGTAAAACATGATGGGAGTCTGTTGGTGGGAGAAATAATTTCTGGGAAATATTTATATTCTTATATAAAGGACAGAAGGTCCTAGTTTCCCCTCATCCTTTATTCCATTGTTTTCTATCCTGAGTAATGATGTAATGCCAAGTACTTTATAATCTCTCTTTTTCTTGTTACAAAAAAAGAGAAAGAACTGAAGAGGAGATGCCTACTCTTATGTCACTGCATTTAGAATTCCTGAATATAGTCAAAGGCAAGAGGAGATGATGGAGTCTGCAGCATGGTAGGATCAGGACTAGCTCCTGAGGCCATGAGTTTTGATTGGTCTCCATGATGGAGGTGGGGATTTTTATGTAAGATCCAACTGGAAGTTATTGAGTCCTTTTGTACCAGATGGGAATAGATGCCCAATTCCTCCTTGACCATTCAACTATGCATTCTCAATGCACTGGATTCAAAATGGCCAGAAATCCAATAATTCTACTAAATTGCAGTTGAGTTTAAAAAATTCCTATGAAGAAAATTTTAATTGTGTGTTTTATGACACTTTTATTGCAAATTGCATGTGCATTTTGGGGGTACAGTTTCCGCTATACTTACTCAATACCTAAATTTGTTGATGGGGCATGGAACGTTATTGCTGTCCCTAACCATCCCCTCAACTTTCTATTTTATTTTTATTTTTATTTTATTTTATTTTTTTGGTACCAGGGATCAAACTCGGGTCCTTGTGCTTGCGAGGCAAGTGGTGGAACCACTGAGCTAAATCCCTGGTTCCCCTCAACTTTCTATTCCTAGCTATTCTTTTATAAATGCACTTGAGCTCCCATTTATTGTCCTTTCATAATAAAACAAGTATAGGCCTCAGATAGAACTTTATATATAAAAAAGCTAGACAAAGATCTGCACAGAGAATATGGAAAAGTAAGAAATAAGTGAATGAAAAGGTATTCCTCTCTGGACTCAGATGTGTTCTCCCAACTGTGACTATTATAAGGGGATTCTTATGAAAGTCTAACTCCCATGGGGAACCTAAAGGCAATTAAAATAACATTAGTGTTTTTCATAACTTTACAGTATTTTTATGCATGTGATAAAACCTCACTAATTATTGAAAAATTATTTGTGCTAAGGTTTCAGAAGAGAGAGTTAATCTGTTCAATTTAGAATCCTGAGCCATCAGCAGGGAACTGGCTGACAGAACCAGAATTCTCTTGCCAGCATCTTCAGTTGCATCAGCAAACATTGAACAAGATCTTTCACTGGCAAATATTAGCTTATTGTAGTTTAAAAATAAATAAATAACTTGAGCAAATGTGCAGTGACACCAAAAATTATTTTCCACAAACTAAATATAGTATCAGTTGGGCAAAGGCAAATTAATTCAAGTGGAAAAAATACAGAGTTCTAAAATGAAGAACATACATTTTTTGAAATGAATGAACAATTGTAGTCTGATCTGAATGTAATCAATATTCAAAGCTCATTGTATGGAAATAAGAGACCCAAACTTGCTGGGCAATTTCGCCAATGTACTTCAGTATCAGCTGGTAATAAAGGGCACAAAATACAACATAATGCTCTTCTAGTAGCATGCTAGACGTCCAATCCATGGAACTAATTCCTCAACTCTTCTGATTAACTAACATTATATAATAACCAAACCCAATGTTAAATTCATGTAGAGAAGGATGTTACTGGGGTTTCCAGAGTGTAATAATAGAAGTTTCAGAGATGGAAAGGGTCACAGGAGCATATCTCTATCATTGTTAAAATAAAGAAATTGAGATCTAGAAAGATCAACTGACTTTCTCAAGGTCATTTATCCAGTGACCATCAGAGGTCAAGGTAAAAAGAAATCTCAATTTTTGAGAAAAGACCCTCTCTGCATAGATAATTTAGGTACTATAAGAGAGAGGTATACCAACTTGTGGCATACTACATATTAAAAAAACAAGCCTTCTATTATTACTTTGAATCCAATATTTTGGAGGTGAAAATCTGGGGACAAGGTTGTATTACATTAGAAAAATATTCAAATTCTTTCGCAGCCCAAAGAAGTTACACAAGGAACTAGGAACAGATGATGCCAGTTTGGAAATAGATATTAACCTGAAGGAAAAGACTACATGAGTAACCAAGAGTTACCTGTATTTGTAATCACCAAGGGACCATGATAAACTAAACTCCATCTAAGAGCTTATGACAAACAAAAATTAAATTTTCTATAGTAACATCTACTGTTGAACTAAAGTGTACAACTAATAAAGCAAAATATCTAGAAGCTTTTTTAGGCTGGCTCACCTATGATAACTCAGTAGCATTAGTGCTTACTTAGTAATAAAAGGAAGAAAGGAGCAAATAAGTGAATGTAATTATAAAATTTGCCAGGCAGAGGAGGTGAGCCAATCCCAGGGCCCAGGAGGAGGCTCCCAGGCCACCATAGCACCACTCCCAGCTCAGAGGAGGTGAGTCATGAGGGTGCCAACAGCACCCCTCCACCCGCCGAAATGAGAAGACAGACTTCCAAATCACCTACAGCAACCCCAAAGGGAAAGGAGATGGAACAATCTGATACTGAACTGGCAACAAAAGAGGATCTGGAAAAAATTAAATCAGAAATAATTTCTCAGATAACAGCAGAGATTGTGTCCATAGTGCAAGACATGATTAATAAATGTAAGGAGGGCACAGATAAAAAAATAGAGGCACTGAGGAACATGATGGAATCCCAACATAGGAAACAAATGGAATCCATAAAACAGATGCAAACAGATTTCCAGGAGATTAAAAACTCCATCGAGATTAAAAACTCTATCAAAAGTCTATGCAGCAGAATGA
Source organism: Heterocephalus glaber (assembly GCF_000247695.1). The sequence goes on along the minus strand of NW_004624833.1, from coordinate 2,316,527 downwards.
GACAATGTGAGGACAGAATTTCAGATATACAAGATAAGATTGCAATTAGTGATCAGGAAAACAAAAATTTCTTTAAAATTGTGAGGGACCATGAGAAATCAATCCAGCAGCTGCTAGATGATGCAAAGAAGAATAACATAAGACTGATCAGAGTCAATGAAGAAACAGGAGACAATGCACATGACATAAAAAATACTGTTCACAGAAGTGAAGGCAGAAAACTTCCCAAGCAGGGGAAAAGAACTTGACATACAGATAAGTGAGGCATATAGGACTCCAACTATCCTTCATCAAAAAAAATCTACACATAGGCATATAATAGTTAGGATTCCAGAAACCCAACAGAAGAACACAATTCTACAAGCAGTGAGAGAAAAGAAACAAATCACATACAAAGGAAAGCCCATCAGAATCACAGCAGACTTCTCAACAAAAACCCTCAAGGAAAGAAGAGCTGGGACTGATGTATTTCAAGCCCTAAAGGAAAACAGCCTCCAACCCAGATTGATGTACCCTGCAAAACTATCTTTCAAAATGGATGGAGAAATAAGATGCTTTCATGACAAAGAGCACCTTAAGAACTTCATGAATACCAAACCAGCACTCCAAAAAATTTTAGACAATATCCTAGGAAAAGACAATGAGGATCACAACCCCAGGAAGGCCAGCAGAATGAATCCATTGGGTGTGACAAGAAATTAAATGCAAAGGGAGAGAATCCAACAAAAAGCAAAAGTCATGACAATGATGAGTCAATACATATCAGTTATAACCATCAATGTTAATGGTCTCAATTCACCATTCAAAAGAAATAGACTGGCAGAATTGGTCAAGAAGCAAGATCCAACAATATGCTGCATACAAGAAACACACTTAATTAAAAAAAAACCTCATAGACTGAAAGTTAAAGGGTGGAAAACAATACTCCAAGTGACAGGAACCAAAAAAAAAGCAGGAGTAGCTATCCTCTTTGCAGATCAAGTAGATTTCAACCAAAATCTGAAACAATTCTGATCCAAAGAATTTCAGATAAGGGATAGTCAACTTGTATGTATTGAGAACATGTGTTTTCATTCCTCTTAAGTAAAAACTTAAGAGCAGAACTGTTGGTTCTTAGCATTAATACACGTAATTTCTATGTTGTTCTCCAAAATGGTTTTATCGTTTTACAGTCACATTAGCAGTATTCGAAAGTTCTAACTGGTTCACACCTAAGCTGATATCTGTTCTTTTAAAACTTTTAACTTTATCTCCCTAATGAGTTTATAATACAATCTTGTTATTGTACTGATTAGTATTTTTCTGATTCTAGTGTTGCACACCTTTCCTTGTGCTGTACTGGCTAATTATCATCTTCTTGTGTCTACTTTTTAATTGGGTTGTCTATTAATGAGCTGTAAGAGTTCTTTATATATTGTGGCCATAGGTTATATGTATTATAAATATGGCCTATGGCCTATTTAAGGACTACTTTTCCTTTTCTTAACAATGTCATTTAAAGTTCTAACTTTGATGGAAAGTCATTTATCACATTTTTTTCTTTTATACATGTTTTTAATACCCTAGCAAATTCTTGCCTACTCTAAATTCATGAACATTTTCCCTTATAATTTCTTCTTAAAATTTTATAATTTAGTCTTTCATATTTAGGTTCATAGATCCTTTCAAGTTATCTTTATGTATAGAAATAAAGGGTTGAGGTTAATTTTTTACATACAGATAACAGGTATTCTAGTACCATTTGCTAACAACACTATCTTTTCTTCTGCTCTTGAGTTGAGTTTATGTTCTATAAAATGTTAATGTTAAATAATCGTTCAAAACTCAGTGGACCATATATGTGTGGTTCTATTTTCAGATTTTCTGTTTTACCCCAATGATCTATATGTCTTTCCTTACTCCAACACTGCCTTGATTACTGTAGCTTTAGAGGAAGTCTTAAAATTAGGTAATAAGGGCTGGGGATTTAGCTCTGTGGTTCCACCACTTGCCTCTCAAGTGCAAGGACCTGAGTTCTATCCCCAGTACCAAAAAAAAATTAGGTAATAAATGTCTTCTAGCACTGTTGTTTTTGTTTTGTTTTGTATTTCTTTTTATTTTTCTGGGTCCTTTGTACTCCTACATAACTTTTAAATTTCAATATCCAATTCTTCATTTTTAGCAATTATACATAGACCTGAATTTTTATATATACCTTGTGTTTTCTAATCCTGCTAAATTCAAATACAAGTTCTAGGGGCTCCTAGAGATTTCTTACTATTTTCTCTGTAGATGATCATTTTATCTACATATAAAGATTTACTTCTGCCTTGCTAATCCTGTGCTAATTGTTTCTTTTTATTGCCAGGCTATTTTGGTTTGGGCCTATGTTTCAAAGTTTAATGGACAGATGAAGAGTAGGCATGTTTGCCCTTGTTCCCCACCTTAGGGAGAAAGCATTGTATCTTTTCCATTCATATAAGGCGTTTTTGCTGAAGTATGTAGTACATGTCATCCATTGAGAAGGTTCTGTTCTCCTTCTAGTCTCCTGATAGCTTTTACCATGAGCAGCTGTAGAATTTAGTCCAATACTTTTTCTGCAACTACTGACAGGACCATATGGCTTTTTCCTTTCCTCTGTTAAAATAATTACTTATGGGGGTGAATCTTCCAATGCTGAACCAACACTGCCATCCCTATAATAAAATCACTTTCTACATATTGCCAGATCTGACTTCCAATAGTTTGTTTTGTTAAAAATTTTTTTGTCAGACTGGGGATTTAGCTCAGTGGTTTTGCCGCCTGCTTCGCAAGTGCTAAGACCCAGGTTCAATCCCCAGTGCCAAAAAAAAAAGAAAAAAATTATCTATGTTCATACTTTTTTGTTCTATTATCTTTATCCAGCTTTAGGATTAACACACTGTTGATTTCCTAAAATGAAGGGAGAAGTGTTCCTTCTTTTTTCTGCTTTAAATGTTTGATATAATTCATCAGTTAAAATGTATATGAGCCTGTTATTGTCATATAGGTAGATTTTCAAGCTAGGAATATACTTTCTTTAATAGGTGCTATTCAAATCTTATATTTTCTCCAGAGTCAATTTCATTAATTTATCTTCCAAGGTACTTCTTAGAAGTCAAATTTATTTTAAAAAGGATTTTTGTAATATGCTTTCTATATCCTTTTAAATTCTGTAAAATCTGTGGTAATGTCCTCTAAATTTTGATATTGTAATTTTAAAAATGTATAATTGATACTTTGTAATAGGAAGGAAAGGTCTAAAGAAGTAGGGGAAATAGGAGAGGTAGGGGAAAGGAAAGGAGGGAAAAGAAAAAGTATGAGAAAAGGAAAAAAAAAGGAAACAAAGATTTTGCAAATGGAGAAGGGTGGAGAGGGTGAAAGGAGGGCAGGGGAAGGGGAAAAAAATAAGAACCAAGATACATCATGTAAAAGTACAAGATCCCAATGATGAATGTATCAATGTATCAATTTTTATATCTAAAATGTATCAATAAACTTAATGGAAGAAAAAAAAAAGCTTCTGCATTGCAAGAGAAACCACCAACAGCATGAAGAGATAACTTACAATGTAGGAAAAATTTTTAGCAGCTGTACCTCAGACAAAGGACTGCTATCTACAATATATAAAGAAGTGAAAAAAATCAGAACCCCCAAATTTAAAGACCCAATTCAAAAATGGGCATCTGAAATGAACAGACATTTCTCAGACAAAGAAGTAAAAGCAACAAATAAACATATGAAAAAATGTGCAACATCACTGATCATTTGAAAGATGCAGATGAAAACAACACTGAAATTCCACCTCACCCCAGAAAGAATGGCTGCTATCAAGAAATCAATCATTAGCAAATGCTGGTGGGGGTGCAGGGAGAAAGGAACCCTTCTCCATTGTTGATGAGAGTGCAGACTGGTGCAACCACTGTGGAAATCAGTATGGAGATACCTCAAAGAACTAGTATTAGAGGTCCCATTTGACCCATATTCCTCTGATGGGTATCTTCCCCAAAGAATTAAAAGAATCATACAACAGTGATATATGTTTATAGCAGCACAGTTTGTAATACCGAAAGCTTGGAAACAGCCCAGGTGCCCATCAATTGGAAACTGGATGAAGAAGATGCAGTTTTTTACAAAATGGATTACTACTTAGCCATAAAGAATGACAAACTAGAGACAGTTATAGCTAAATGGATGCATATTGAGGCCATATTCTTAAGTGAAATAAATACGGCAGATGTGTAAATACCAAATAGTTTCTCTGGTGTGAGAAACTGAAAGTGTAAATAAGGATTTAAATGATTAAAATGAATAATTGATAATTTGAAATATGCAAAGGTCCAAAGGTGTCGGGGTGGTGGGAAGGGAAGGGGAAAGGAAAGAAGGAAAAGGACAAATTATAAGAAAAGGAAAAAATGGAAACAAAGCCTTTGTAAATTGGGAAGGGTAGAGGGGATGAAGGGTGCACAGGTAATGGGAAAAAAATAAGAACCAAGATACATCATGTACAGGTACCAATACCCAATGATAAATGTAGATGTACTGTATACCTAAAATGTACCAAGAAGAGAATTTAAACAACAACAAGAACAACAACAACAGCAACAAAAACTAGAGACATTTATGGCTAAATTGATAGTCCTTGATGCTATACTCTTAAATGAAATAAATAGAACACAGAAGTGTAAATATGAAAAAAAAAAACGTTTACCAAAGTTCTATTTAAACCCATTAAGCATAATCAACCAGCACAGTTGGGCTCAACTTGCAGAATCCAGAAATTGCATCATTAGTATATTTTGCAGGGAATAAATAGTACACAGACTGTATGGACAGTTTATGATTGAGTCCAGTCACACATTTTCATCAAATAAGGGTCAACAATATTTTTGTATCTTCTGTGGGCTTCGTATCTTCTGTGGGCTTTTGCATCTTCTGAGAACTTCAACATTCAAGCAGCTGCCAGCGGATGAACAAAGAAGTTTGCAGAGATGGAGTTACAGGTAATGACCTACTTATGATGACCAACATGCATTTATTAACTGAAACCAATGCATTGAAAATCAAAATATGTTTCCATTATTATGTTTTTATTTAGCTAATTTCAAAAAAAGTGTCATGTTTTAAAAATACATATTTGTACACACCCACCACAGGAAAGAAAAAGGTGCAGAAAAATAAAGAAGCATATGTAGTAATGTTAGAAAGAAAGGATGCAGAGGACAGAAGAACAAATAGCAAAACAAACTTTTAGGTAGGCAAGACCTCAGGGAGTTAGCCAGCTCCTTGACTCTTTGAGTTTTCTGTTCAGGTTAAGCCCTGACATGAAAAAGCAAAAATGAATAGAGAATTTTAAATCGTCTTTGTGTTTATGGTTAAAGTGTTGTTTATACGGCTAATATTTAGACTGACCTTTACTGGATTGTGGAGTTTGTCTGTCTGGAGATTATCAGATCTTAAACCAGAAAGTGTACTGCTGAGTATGAACTGACTTGGATGAATATGAAGTACTATCTTCTCCATTGTATGCAGTTTTGCTTGGTAATCCTTCAGGCCACAGGAGCTTTAGATGATCCCAGGAAAATTTACAGAGGCTACACATTTGTCTACCACTTGGCAGTGTTTCTTAGGGGTACCCACTAACTTTCTGCCCCTTTTATGGAAATGACAGAAAAATATATGGTTAAAAACCTGAACTCAGGAGCCCAACTACTTGAGTTCAAATCTTCTCTTGGTATCCATTCTTCATCTATAAGATGTCATCACAGTTTCTCTGACAAGATTAAATGATCATGCACTCATTACTTGTTATAACCGAAATTCTGATCTGGTCAATCCCTTGCTGATTTCTTTCAGACCTTTCTTGTTTTTATTTTTAAATTAATTTTATTTGTACATTTTATGTATACAATATAATGACATTTATCATTGGAAATTTATACCTTTACATAATCTATCTGGCTGTTATTTTTTCCTCATTCCCCTGGCCTCCCTTCAATCCCTCCATCCCTCCCTATTTACAAAGAATTTGTTTTCATTTTTTCCTTTTCCCATATTAATTCCATTCCCTCCTTTCCTTTCCCCAAATCCTCCCAATTTCCCTTTCCCTTTGGATCCTTTCTTCCCATTTCACATTATCTACTATTCCTTTAGATCCTTATTTACACTTTCAGTTTCTCACACCAGAAAACTATTCGGTATTTACATATGTGTGTCCTATTTATTTCACTTAAGTGTATCACCTCAATGTGCATTCATTTAGCTATGTCTCTAACTTCTCATTCTTTATGGCTGAGTAGTACTCCATTTTATTTTTTAAAAACACACATTTTATTTATCCTGTCCCCAGTTGATGTGCAATTGTGCCATTTCCAAGTTTTAGCTATTATAAACTGTGCCACTATGAACATAGGTGCACATGTATCGCTGTGGTATGATTCTTTTAATTCTTTTGGGAAGATACACAGCAGAAGAATAGCTGGGCCAAATGGGACTTTCAGTCCTAGTTCTTTGAGGTATCTCCATACTGATTTTCACAGTGGTTGCACCAGTCTACACTCCCACCAACAGTGGAGAAGGGTTCCTTTTTCACCAGAGCCCCATCAGCATTTGTTATTGGTTGATTTCATGATAGCAACCATTCTTTCTGGGGTGAGGTGGAGTCTCAGCGTTGTTTTCATTTGCATCTCTCAAATAATCAGTGATGTTGAACATTTTTTCATATGTTTATTTGCTATTTCTACTTCTTTGAGAAATGTCTGTTGACTTCAGATGCCAATTTTTGGATTGGATCTTTAAATTTGGGGAATCTGATTTTTTAAAATTCTTTATAGATTCTAGATAATAGACCTTTGTCTGAGGAACAGCTGGTAATTTTTTTTCCCTCACTGGGGGTTGTTGCTTCATACTGTTAGTGGTTTCACTTGCTGTGCAGAAGCTTTTTAATAAGAAGAGATCCCACTTGTTGATTCTTTGTGCTAGTTCAAGTGCAACTGAGGTTTTGTTCATGAAATCTTTTCCTATGCCAGTGTCTTCAAGAGATCTACCTAACCTCTCTTCCAGCCAGCTTAGTGTTTCTATTCTAATATTCAAATCTTTGATCCTTATGATTTCAGTTTAATGCATGGTGAGAAATATAGGCCTAGTTTTAATCTTTGACAAATTGAAACCCAGTTTTTCCAGCACCATTTTTTAAAGAGGCTATCTTTCCTCCAGGGAGGATTTTTGGCTCCTTTGTCAAAGATGAGGTGGCTGAGTGTGTCTGGAGTTGTTTATGCATCTTCTAATATATTCCACTGATCCTTGGGTCTGTTGCTTTGCTAGTACCATGCTGTTTTATCACAGTAGCTTTGTAGTATAGTATCAAGTTGGGGATTGTGATACCCCCTATCTTGTCTTTGTTGCCTAGAATTGCTTTTTTTTTGGTAACGGGGATTGAACTCGGGTTCTTGCACTTGCACCACAGGTGGCGAAACCACTGAGCTAAATTCCCAGCCCAAATTGCTTTTGATATTTTAGGTCTCTTCTTGTGCTAAATGAATTTTTGGATTGTTTTATCAATGTCTGTGGAGTATGCTGTTGGAATTTCAACTGGGATTGCATTGAATCTATAAAGCAGTTTTGGAAGTATGGCCATTTTCACTATATTTGTTCTTCCTACCTAGAAGCAAAGGATGTCTTTCCATTTTCTGATGTCCTCTTCAATCTCTTTTTTTCAGAGTGCTATAGTTTTCAAAGTAGAGGTCTTTGATTTCTTCTGTTAGGTCGATTCCTAGGTATTACATTTTTTTGGATGCTATTGTGAAGGGAGTTGTTTCACCAGTTCCTCTCTAAGTGAGTCTGTTTTCATGTACAGGGAGCCTATTGATCTTTTTGTGTTGACCGTGTTGACCTTGTATCCAGTTACTCCACTGAATTTGGTTACTGAATCTAGAAGACTTTTGGTGGAGTTCTTGGTCTTCTATATAGACTATCCTTTCATCTTCAAATAATGACAATTTAACTTGTTTCCTATCTTTACTCCTTTTATTTCTTTCTCTTGTCTAATTGCTGTGGCTAATGTTTCCAAAACTATATTGAACAAGAGTGGTGAGAGTGGACATTCTTGTCTTGACCCTGATTTTAGTGTGAAGAATTTCAGTTTTTGACCAATTGGTATGATGTTGGCTGTTGGTTTTTCACAGATAGCTTTTATCAGATTGAGATAGAGACTGTCTATCTCAATTTTCTGTAAGGTTTTTATCATTTATGTGTGTTGGATTTTGTTGAATGTATTTTTCTGCACCTATTGAGAAGATCATATAGTTTTTGTGCTTTGCTCCATTAATATAATGTATCACATTTATTGATTTGTGTATGTTGCACCATCCCTACATCCCTGGGATGAATCCCACTTGGTCAGGCTGTATGATCTTCTTGATGATCTTCTGCATTCTGTTTGCCAGTATCTTATTAAAGACTTTTGCATCTATATTCATTAGTAAGATTAGCCTATAGTTCTCTTTTTTGGTTGGGTCTTTCTCTGATTTGGGGATCAAGGTGATGCTTGCTTCCAGGAATGAATTTGAGAGTATTGCTTCCCTTTCAATTTCATTAAAGAGTTTAAACAGTAGTGGCAATAGTTTTCTCTAAATGTCTTGTAGAATTCAGCAGTGGAGCCATCAGGACCCGAGCTCTACTTACTTGGTAATTTTTTAATTACATTTTCAATTTTGTTGATTGATATTGAGTTGTTTAGAATTTTTAGGTCTTCTTTGTTCAACTTTGGTAATTCATATGTATCTAGAAATCTTTCCATTTCTTCTGGTTTTCCATCTTATTGGCCTACAGGTTCTGGAAGTAGGTATTGATGATCCTCTGGATTTCTGCTGAGTCCATTGTAATTTCACCCTTTTCATTCCTAACTGCATGGATTTGGGTCTTTTCTTTCCTTTTGTTAATAAGGTTGGCTAAGGGCTTGTCAATTTTTGTTTATTCTTTTGAAGAACCAATTCTTTGCTTTTTGATTTTTTTTTGTATCATTCTCTTAGTCTCCATTGCATTGATTTCTGCTCTGATCGTTATAATTTCCTCCCTTGTATGAGCTTTGGGATTGTCCTGCTCTTGTTCTAAAGCTTGAGCTTCAGCATGAGGCTGTTTAATTGAGCTCACTCTGTTTTCCTAATATAAGTATTCACTGCTATGAATTTCCCTCATAAGACTGCTTTCATTGTGTCCCATAGATTTTGATATGTTGTATTGGCATTGTAATTTAATTGTAGAAAACTGTCTGATTTCTTCTTTAACTTCCTTTGTGACCCATTGGTTCTTCAGAAGTGCGTTGTTCAATTTCCATGTTTATGACATTCTTGTGGTTTCTTTTGCTAGTGATCTCCAATTTCATCGCACTAGTGTCTGATAATATACAGGGGCTAACTTCAATTTCTTTTCACTTATTAAACATGTTCTATGAGCAAGTATGTGGTCTATCTTGGAGAATGACCCATATGCAGCCCAAAAGAATGTGTATTCTGATTTTGTTGTGTGGGACACCCTGTAAATATCTGTTAAGTTCATTTGTTCAAGAGTTTGATTGAGTTCTAGTATTTTGTTGTTTATTTTTTGTCTAGTTGATCCATCTATTTATGATGGTGTATTGAGGTCCCCAATACTATTGTATTAGTGCCTATTTGATTTTTCATGTCTGTTAGTATTTCTTTTATATAGCAGGGTGTACTAAGTTTTGGTGCATATATATTTATGATTGTCATCTCTTCCTCTTGAATTTTTCCCTTTACATGGATGTAGTGTCCTTCTTTGTCTCTCTTAATTAGTGTTGGTTTGAAATCCATTTGATCTACCAAGAGAAAAGCTACTCCTGCCTTTTTGGGGGGTTCCTGTCACATGGAGTATTTTTTTCCACCCTTTAACTTTCAGTCTGTGAGTTTCTTTTTGAATTAAGTGTGTTTCTTGTATGTAGCATATTGTTGGATCTTGATTATAGACCCATTCTGCCAGTCTATTTCTTTTGATTGGTGAATTGAGACCATTAACATTGATGGTTATAACTGATATATATTGACTTATCCTTGTCATGACTTTTTGTTTTTGTTGGTTTCTCCCCCTTAGCATTTAATTTCTTGTCACGACTGATGGATTCATTCTGCTGGTCTTACTGGGATTGTGATCCTCATTGTCTTTTCCTAGGATATTGTTGAAAATGATTTGGAGTGTTTGTTTGGTATTCATGAAGTTCCTCAGGTGCTCTTTGTCATAAAAGTATCTTATTTCTCCACAATTTTGAAAGATAGTTTTGCAGTGTACATCAATCTGGGTTGGAGGTTGTTTTCTTTTAGGGCTTGAAATACTTCACTCCAGGCTCTTCTTGACTTGAGGGTTTGTGTTGAGAAGTCTGCTGTGATTCTGATGGGCTTTCCTTTGTATGTGATTTGTTTCTTTTCCCTATCTGCTTTTAGAATTTTGTTCTTCTGTTGGGTTTCTGGAGTCTTAACTATTATATGCCTGGATGTAGACTTTTTTTTGTCATGGCAAGTTGGAGTTCTATATGCTTCATTTATCCATATGTTAAGTTATTTTCCCCTGCCTAGGCAGTTTTCTGTCATTACTTCTGTGAACAACTTTTTTATGTCATCTGCACTCTCTCCTGTTTCTTCATTGACTCTGATCAGTCTTATGTTATTCTTTTTTGCATTATCTAGCAGCTACTGGATTGATTTCTCATGGTCCTTTACTATTTTTAAGAATTTTTTTCTTTTCTTGGTAACTAATTGTCCTCCTGTCTTCTATATGTGATATTCTGTCCTCACATTGGCTCATTCTGCTGCATAAGCTATCAGTGGAGTTTTCAATCTCCTGGAAGTCAGTTTGCATCTGTTTTATGTATTCCATTTGTCTCCTATGCTGGGATTCCATCATGTTCCTCAGCTTCTCTATTTTTTTATCTGTGTCTGCTCTAGAGTTATTAATCATTTCTTGCACTACAGATACAATCTCCTTTGTTAACTGAGAAATTATTTCTGACTTCATTTTTTCCAGATCCTCTTTCATTGACAGTTCAGGGAGTCCAGGTGGTTGAGTATCAGACTGCTCCATCTTATTGCCCTTTGGAGTTGTCTTAGATGATCTGGAATTCTGGTGATGAGACTTGTTTTGGTATTTTCTCATTTCAAGAGATGCAGCTTGATACACTTTTGTTGAGGTGACTTTTTGCTTGCCCAGTCATCTTTGGTTCTCAGCAAGCCACTGAGAGGCCTTTTCCTTGCTGCTCACCACTGCACCAATTCCAGTGGTATCTGGGCAGTGGCCCTCTGGCTGTTGCTTGCACATGTGTGCAATGCTTTTCCAGGTGAACCTTTAGCTGGGGACTGTGGGCCAAAGTTACTGGTGTCTGGGTGGGATACTAGCTGGGACCTGCTCACTCAGCTCTGTTCTGTGCAGGCTTCTCACTGGGATCTGTGCACACTTACTGATGGAACCTTGGTGGACCTCTGGCTGTTGCTTATGTGCCTGTGTAGCTCTTTTCAGGGTGTGGCTGGGGTCTTTACCCCCCCCCAACCTCTGGTCCATGAGGCCTTCTCACTGGGATCTGCACACACACTTACTCATGGAATCTCTCAGAGCTTTCTGTTTGAGTAAATTAGTTAAATATATTTTGGCATAGCCTATGAAATTCCAAAACTTAGCTCAAAGTGATTAAGAGTATAAGCTGGAATTCTAGCTCTGTCACTTGTTAACACTATGATCTCAGTTAAACATTTCCAAGCATCAATGCTCTTATTTGTAAATTAAAGATAAGATGTGCCTTTTAGGATTATTAGGAAGGCTAAAAATGACTGATGTATATAAATAAAATGCTTAGTAAGTTAATCTCCAAGAGTAAGTTCTCAGCTAAAGGAACTATCACTTTTATTGTGCCCTACATATAATTGTCAATTTAGAAGTAAATCTAGATATCTAGCTGAAGAATCATGGTTTATGAGAAATATAACTGTGTTTTTGTTTACCCTTTTATCTCCTTGGTCCACAATGTTCTCCATTAGTCAATTGCCACCTAGATCATTCTAAGACTCTGCTCCAGGGAAGAGCTATGACAGTAGAAAAGACCTAAATACAGTATTTTTTTGCCTTTGAATGTAAACATCTAAGCCTGTTGAAGAAACAGAAATGTCTCAGTGTAGACTACTAATTGGGGAATATGCTTAGTGATTAAAAAAAATAACTAAACTCCCATACCCTGAAGCAACCTACCTTCTATGGCTTTGGTAGACAAAGTGATGAATGCATAGAAGTTGGTAAATTCCAAAGTAAGAGCCTTAGACTCTCTTCCATGGGTCAAGTCCTAAAAAACTAGTCTCCTAAGTTAGCACCATCTGAAATATTAGCAATTTGTCTTCCATTATGTCAGATGGACTAAATGAAGCCAAAATCACAAAATGGAAAGTCTTAAAATTGTGTCTAGCAGAGTGTGGCCTAGGTCATCCTTTCAAGAGTTGAGCACATTAATAGGAAGCATAGAAAACATGAAAAAAGCAGAGAAAGACATCAGAGCTGAAAAGCCTTGCTTTTCAGAAGCAGGGGATGCTTTAGTTGCAAAATGTATAGTATGACCACAAAGGACCACATTAGAGAAAGAATGGGACAGTGTTTGCCGTCATGCATATGTATCATCAACAACTACATACTCCTAATTCCTCCTTCTAGGAATGAGGCCAGCTATTCCCCTTCTAGGTATCTTTCTGAAAAGAGTTATGGATATCATATTATAGTGATGCATGTACATCCATGTTTATATCAGCACAATTCACAATAGCTAAACCTTGGAAGTGGCCTATATGTCCATCAACATATGAATGGGTAAAGAAAATGTGGTATTTACACACAATGAAATACTACTCTTCCATAAAGAAACATAATCTTGAGTCATTTGTAGGAAAATGGATGCATCTTGATACCATATTGTTAAGTGAAATAAAACAAACACACAAGCTTAAATACAGCATGGTTTCTCTTATATGAGAAACCCAAAATATAAGAGCAAAATAAAAGATGGATATTAGGAAGCACTACTTGTTATGGAGATGAGTAAACTAAAACTAAGAGAAATTAGAATAAATTACCTCATGTCACACTGTCTTCTGATATCCAATCAACTATTTCAGATCTTTTCTTACTATAATAATTGGAAGAAAACAGATCTCACTTTAGATTTCCTATTTTACAGTAATAGTCCTAATCTTGGGCCATCATGGCTTAACTGACTTTTAACAAAAGCAGCTACTGTGACTAGTGCTGCAATAAACATGGCTGTCATTTCTCCAGCATATGTTTTTGGCACCTTTGCTGAGTATCAATTGGCTTCAGGTATATGGATTTATTGCTTCTTCTCCATTCTGTTTCATTTTTATGCCAGTATACTCTACTGTTGTGGTATTATGGCTCTGTAGTATGTATTAAATTCAGGTATTGTGATGCTTCAAGATTTGCTCATTTTGTTCAATATTAAGGGAAGAATGCTAGAGAAGAAAAGGTGAGGGGTCCCAAGGCCATACCTCTTTGATCCATTCAAACATACCCAGAAGTGTGCTCCATCAATCCCTGAGGCAGATCCAAAACCCAACCAAGTTTAAACTGCCACCATGTTATTGGTATTTTGATGAAGATTGCCTTCAAACTGTAGATCACATTGGGCACTATTGATATTTTAGCAGTATTTGTTCTTCCAATTCATGAATATGCTGGGTGTTTTTGCTTTTTAGTGTCTTCTTCAATTTTTTACTTCAGTGTTTCATAATTTTCATTATAGAAGTTGTAATAGTTAACTGATTGCATCAACTTGAGGAAGAAATGTCCAACTAAATTGGATCAGCATTGTTCTGGTTTTGGCTGAAGGGATTTGCTGAAAACAGAAGAACTACACTGGGTGTGAGTGACAGCAACTAGTAGGCTTGCCACCTAAATGGAATAAAAGGGAAACTAAGGAGGCTCACTTCTGTTGCTTTGGAGGAGCTCCAGACTTCACCTTCACCTTGGGCATCTTATCCTGGATCCCAGTGCAGACTCTTCAGCCTTTCAGCCCAAATCCTTCAGCCTCCAGTGCAGATCCTTCAGATTTTCATCACAAACCTTTTGGCCTCCTGATGTGGACTCACGTGGGACACTACAGTGAGCTACAGACATTTGATTGGATCCTTCAAATGTCCTGTGCATGCCCAGCCCTTTTGCACTCTTCCACACCTGACTCTGCGGATAACCATTGTTAAGTCAATCTTATAAATTCTTATATTTTTGTATATTTTGCGTTAAATATGTTTCTCTAGTAAGCACTGTCTTTGCAGAAGTCTTTCATTTTCTTCATTAAGTTTATTCCTGTTTTTGTTTTGTTTGTTTGTTTTTGTGGCTACCATGAACTGTATTATTCTTATGATGACTTGTTCAAAAATTCATTGTTATTTTATAGAAAAGCTACTGATTCTATATGTTGATTTTCAATCCTACTACTTTGTTAAATTTGCTTATCAGTTCTCATAGACTTTGTTAGAGTCTAGGTTTTTATAGAGATAATCATATCATCAGGACTAATTTGACCTCCTGTTTTTCTATTTGTAGCCTTTTATTTGTTTTTCTCAATTAATGGCTCTGGCTAAAATTTCTAGTACTGTATTGAATAAGAGCAATGAAAATCAAAACCCTCATCTTGTCCCTTATTTAGAGAAAATATGTTTATTTTTTTCCAATTCACTATGATGTTGGCTCTGGGTTTGGTATATATAAGCCACCTTATTATGTTGAGATATCACCCTGTATCTAAATTGTTCAGGGCTTTTATTGTGAAGCAATGTTGAATTCATTAAATAGTTCTATATCTATTGAGATTTATATGATTTTTATTTTTCATTATATTTATGTGATATATAATGTTAATTAATTTGTTGTGTTGAACCATCCTTGCATCCCTAGACTGAAGCCAATTTGATCATGGTGCATTATTTCTGTGATATGCTGTTGAATTTGATTTGCTGAAGAATTTTGCATCTATGTTCAACAGTATTATTGGTTTAATTCCTTTCTTGTGTGTGTTTGTCCTTGTCAGTTTTGGGTAACAGAATGAAGCTGGCCTCATATAATATGTTTAGAATGGTTCCTTCCCTTTCAATTCTATGGAATAATTTGAAAACCATTGCTAGTAGTCCTTTAAAAGTTTGATAAAATTCAGCAGCAAAGCAATTACTCCTCAGAGACTTTTTATTAT
The DNA here is from genome assembly GCF_000247695.1 of Heterocephalus glaber. The sequence continues at coordinate 2,301,283 of NW_004624833.1, read as the reverse complement.
GAATTTAATATCATCACTTATTATTGGTCTAGTCAGATTTTTCTTTTTAGTTTTCTTTGTTCAGTTTTGGTAGCTCATATATATCTGGAAATATGTCCAATTTGTCTAGATTTTCCACCTTTTAAGCATATAGTTTTTTCAAAATAATCCCTTATGACCCTTTAAATTTCTGTGATATCAGTGGCAATGTCTCTGTTTTCATCTCTAATTTATGTGTGTGTTAATACAGTGTGATAGTTGATGAACTGATGGTCAACTTGGGTGGGAACACCCAGCTGGGCTGAGTTAGCATGGTGCTGAGAAACGGTATGCAGGGAGAAAAGGAGGATTTTATGCTTCTCCCTTGGAGATGCTTCAGTTTTTCTCTGCCTCTGAGCTTGAGTCTTCACTGATGATGGCTGTCATTCTCTTGGGAGGAGCTCTAGTCCTTGCCCTTGCCTTGAGCATCATTTTCTGGCCCTTGGACAGACACTTGGCTGGGAGCTCTGATTTTTGCCTTTGCTTTGGGTGTCCTCTCCTGGTTCTTGGTGCAAAATTTTGGCTTCCAGTGTCTGCCTTTCAGCTTGCCAGCACAGACTCTAGCCTCTGGTGTTGGCCCTTGGACTTTCCAGCCACAGACCCTTGAGGCTTCCAGTGTAGATTCTTTGGTCTCCTGGTACAGACTTGTGTGGGACATTGCCTTGGGATCCAGGCCCTTTGCTGGATATTTCAGATTTCCAGCATTCGAACAGAACTCCTGTACTCTTCTACATCTGACTCTAGTAAGCACTGACTAGTACACTGTAGTTAAATGCTTGTCAATTTTATCTTATCAAAGAACTATTTGGTTTTTTGACCCTTTGTATCATTCTTTTTATGCTTTTTCATTTATTTCTGCTTTGATTTTTATTGTGTTTTTTCTTAATTTACTCATCTGGAATATTTACTTTTCTAAGATGTTGAGATGCATCACTGGATTATGTGAGATGTTTTTTATGGTGAAACTCACTGCTATAAATTTCAGATTTAATACTGTTTTTTGCTGTATCCTACAAATTTTGGTTCTAGGATATTTTTAGATTTTCATTTTGACTTTCTCCTTGACTTACTTTTCATTCAAATATGTGTTCTTCAGTCTCCATGTCCTTGTGTAATTTCTAAATGGTATATTACATCAGACCAACCTTTGCACAGAGAGCTACAAAAGCCAGAAAACTGTAATATATCATTATTTAAAGTAACAAAGACATCTATGACTTTAAAGAACATAATTTTAGGAGGGAGAAAAAGCACTGAGGTGAACTGACATTGTCTACTTTCTCCTTGAGACACCTTACCAGAGGTAAATTTCAAAGCCAAGGAAAACCAAGAGTATGTTGCTAGTTCACAGGTTTTAGATGTCATATGATTATATGGGGGCCAGATTTGCATTCCAATACTATCAAATTAGTCAGAGCTTGAGATGTCATAATATCAGAGAAAATATTCAGGCAAGTATCTAAGTCCAAGTTTGATAATGTTTTTCTCCTTAAGTCTTGCAAATTCTGAAGCTGAAAATATCAAGAGTCAAGGGGTAAGATAGAAAATAACAACCTACCAAAGCTATCAACAAACTCAAAATGCTCAGGAGACAAAAATTGGAGTTGAGCCTAACAAGTTGGAGTATCCCTGGGAGAAAATAGAGGATTTCAACTAAGAATCCTGAGGAAAAAAATAGGCCAGCCCTGAGAAGGGTGAAATGCAGCTTCATGACAATCCCTGTTCTCAAGAAAATCTGCTCATATTCTGAAAGTAACATTACACACAATCTCTATAATTTTCTTTTCAAATGCAATACTAGGCAAAAATAACTAGGTATACCAAGTCATATGATTGAATTATTGAATGATTGAAAACAAAGACTGGAAAAAGTGAAAATGAAATAGATACAAAAATGATTCAGATATTGCAGTTAAAGTTCAAGGACATTATTTTAGCAATGATTCATATATGTAAGAAAATAAATGACTATATGAATCTATAAAACATAATAAAATATAAATTATAGTATTTACAAAGATTTTAACTCAGTGAGAAACTTTATAAATAAATTTGATGCACATTATACATAGCAGAAAGGCTAATATCTGGATAGAGGCAAAATAGAAAATTGAAAAAGATGTGTAGGTCATGATAGAAAGTTCTAATATAATATAATTAGAGTCACAGACAGAACAGAAGCAGTGTTGTAAAGAAAAATAGCCAAAGCTTGTCTAAGTGAAGAAAAATGTCATCATAGAAGCAAATAACACTGTGAGTGAAATGCAACACAAATCCACAGAAAAACACACCTAGCACAACATATAATACTATTTATAATGAGCAAAAATGGAAAATATTAAAAATATAGTCAGAAAAATATTTTCATTTATAGATAACAATAACAAAACAATAACAAAAATTACAGCTGACTTCTGAAGAGAAACAATGAATCCAAAGAGCAATTGAATACAATCTGAAAATGCTGAGAAAAAATAGCAGATGGTAATTCTAAACCCAGTAAATTCTTCTGTCAAGCATATCTGTGATAAAGGACATTTTAATACAAAAACTGAGATAATTCATTGTCAACAGTCCTGTAACAAAGGAAATATTAAAGGATGTTTTATACATATGAAGGAAATTATCTCAGAGAAAACTAGAGGTTAAAGAATGAAGAGATACAAACTGGTAGATATGTTAGCTTATGTAAATACTAAATAAATAAAATAATAAAAATTAGTCTTAAGGGGTTTACAATGTAGAGAGAATATGTGAAAATGTAACAATAATATGTAGTTTGAAAGAAGAATAAGTGAAATTATCCCTGGTGTTGTTAGAAAATTGGGGGTAAAAATTAACTTCTAGCAAATCACTATCAATCAAGGATTCATTTTGTAATACCCAGTAAAAAGAATGATGTGATACATAACTGAAATACAATGGAAAGAAAGGATGAAATATTAAAACATTAAGGAGATTACAGAAAAGGAAAGCAAGAAATTGAGGAATATCCACTAAAGTTAATGTGTTCATTAACTTTGACACATAAATTTCACCCTTGACAGAAAGTTATATGTGTATAAAATGTTCACAGGAGCATTATTCTTGATAACAAGCACTAACTTAGAAATGACCCAAATATACGTCAATGGGAGCTTAGATAGATGAATAATGGTATGCTCATACAGTAAAATTTTATATACCTCTGGAAATGAACAAATTATAATTATACTCAACCCTATAAATGAATTTTATAAATATTACATTAAGCAAAAATGAAAATCTAGATATAAAGTATATTTGCTATAGAACTTCACTTATATAATTCAAAAGTAAGATAGAAAAACTTTTATTATAATAGTTTTTGCACAGGTGATCTCTTGGGAGGGAGGTATGGTGCCAGGCCATTAAGGAAGCTTCTGGTGTATTGATAATGTGCAATTTCTTGATCTGGGTGGCAGCTGAATAGGTGTGTCACTTTTTCAAAATGTCTTCCACTGTCCTTTCAAAATTTATACATTCATCTCTGATATAATTTATTTGAAATTTTAAAAAAGAACTGGGAAGAATGCAAATGTAAAAAAACTTCATTGTGATACATAAAGTCATACAGGTAAGAACATCAGTACTTTTTTCACATGATGAGTAAAAAACATTGATGGACACTTGGAATAATATATTGATCAAATTTTGAAAGATAGCAGCATATTTTCCATACTGAACTCTTATTAAGTAGCCCTGAATTGAGCAAGATATGTGGCGGATAACAAATACCTCATACCTTAAGTAAATTGTTACAAGTCTTGTGAAGCACCTGTACACATTCAAAATAAAGAATTGTCCTAATCAATTCATATGAAGGACAAAATTATACAGAAGAGAACGTTATGTTTCTGACTCTATGAAAAGAGAGTAATCAAAATTGGAGGTATAGGGGAGGAGTCCTTAGTATATTGCATTAGGCTTTAGATGGCAAATGTCACAAGACTGAAACCTTTAGTGTGACCTGTACATTTATATTCGGTCACAGGGATTCCTTGGGGAAAATTAGTCTGATTTTCTACAATAGTTAAGTTTTTAAAACTTTTTTCTGTGGCTTTTTCATAGAACACACAGTTGATAAACTAAACCACTTTATAGAAAGATTCACAATTTATTTCCCTTGAACTCTATGTGGGATTTTGAGCTGAATAGCATCAGTGATGGCTGAAAAGCATGTGCCTTGACATTGTGATCAGTCTGCAGCTCCACTCTGTCTTCTTGGCCATCACAGAATGACACTGAAGCTTCATGTTGGGGGCAAGAAAGACCAGAAGGACAAACTTATAAAGGACCCATGGGGGAGATTTTAAGAGGAGAAGCTGTATCTATGTATATATGTATGCATGTACTACGTGTTCATTCATTTTTAAATTACATTGGCTAAAAGAGTTAATTTCCCCTGAATCGTTAAGCACCAGATGGGTCTGCACCTTCCAAGGACTCTTTTCTTCTTTAAAAGCACAATTGTTGTTCAGTTTCTCTCAGGTGCAGATTCATTAGCTCTTCACTGGCTCTCCTTGTTTGCCGACTACTTGTGGAAAAAGCCATTTACCCTGGTGAATGTCAAGGTTAGTGCAAACTGTCCTTGTCATCAGTCTCTCTGGCAGAAGGTCAGGGATAAGCTTTCCTCAAATGGGCAGCGTCAAACAAAGCACAGACAGACTTAACTCACCAAAAGGAAGAAAAGAGGCCTCTAACGGAGTTGATAAACATTCCTGTGGGCTTTGAGGACAAAAATTAACTCTTCCCTTGCCACTTGAAGAACTGCTAATGGGCAGATGTCTTATAATATCAGGATACTTTACAGAATAAGAGACTTGCTTACAAAGTACTGAATATCTATCTTTATTTCTCCACACCTATATATTCATCTATCTGCTTATCCATCATTTGTCATCATCTCAATTGTTTAACAAAGTATTATGCCTCTCTGAGTGTACAATTTGGGTGTACATCCCCTTATCCTAGCTTTTCTTTGATTTTTTTTCATTTGTTTTTTAGCAGTTCCTCCCTTTAGTTCACTTCTATTGAAAAGTTGTAAATCACATATAAAGACCTACCACATTTTTGACACAGTCATATTTTAATTTATTTTCATACAATAATGCAAATTTGAATTGGACCATATTCCATCCAAAAACAAGTCATCCCACCTCAGCTTGATCATGTTTCATGAATGAAGCATCGCTGCCTCCCAGGAAGACTGTTCCCACACAGGGAAGCCCAGATCTTTGCTTTACACTTGGCTAAAATTGATCTTTGTGCAAGTCTACCCTGTTGATTCAGGTTGTTCTGTCAAGTATGATAAAGAGGGCCAGTCCCTCCTCAACACAACAGCTCTTCAAATATTTAGAAGAGTAACCATGAAGCAGGCAAGATTTTTTATTTTCTTCTCTTCACTACCTAGCCATATCTTTCTTACATGGATTGATTGTCAAGCAAGGCATTTTTCTCTTTGTGCTCTTCTGACTGAATATTAGATTCTGCAGTGTGTCTTTATCCCCCCCTTTTTTTTGGTACCAGAGATCCAACTCAGGACCTGTGCTTGCAAGGCAGGCACAGTGCCACTGAGCTAAATCCCAGGCCCCTACAATATGTCTTTAAAACATGGGATTAAAAAATGTAAAGTATATTTCAGATACTGATAGATGATGAATTATATATATGTCATATTTTATATTTTAGATATTATTCTTCTACTACATCAATTCCTACTTGACTTTGCTGCTAAGTCAATTAATACCCTAAGCTTTTTACACAAGCTTCACCTATGCAGATTTCCATTTGTATCGTATATTAAACTATCACATCCAATTTTTAACTTAGTTGTTTGCTATCCACAATCATTCTCCTATTATATTGATGTGTGAGTGTTCATGATATTCTTCCAGAAAATTTCTGGAAGCCCAATATACTATACTGTCTTATATACACCATTTGTTTGGCTCTCACTTGCTCGTGGTTTTGCTGAGAAATTTTGTTTTTCTCATTGAGATGTATCTCTAATTCTTGATCAAATAACTATAATTCTTTACATAATTTTAGTGGTACAGACACTTTTTCGGCATAATCATTTCTGCTTTTTAGTCTTTAAATTCAGAATCATTAGAAATAAATGCTGGTTTTTACTCTTGGTAATATTTGTACTGCATGAGTAAGCTATGATACTGTACTGAGGTACATTTTATATCCTTTATATTTTGTTTTTTATATAATCTTGTCTCTGTTTCCTTGTGACTTTTCCAAATCTCTTTCTGGAATTTCATTCTTATAGATTTATTTTTCCCATTGCTTCTAGAATTCCTCCATGTCATGTAATTATGTGAAGGATAAAAAATGCTTTCTATTTGCCTTCTTTCCTGGCAAGGAGGCCATCTATCATTTATAATACATGCAAGATTTGAGTACTCAAGAATTTGCCCACTACTCATATAGCAAGAATGATCCATTTAGAACTATGCAGAACATAAGCCCTTCATGAAAGTCTCTTGGTCTTAACAATCCCAGGAAATACACAGAGATACTCAACTTACCTGATAGATATCAAAGGCAAGAACTGTTCTAAACTAAGTATATTGTCCCTTTTGCTCTTATGCACACTCATGTTGCAAGGCTTTCCCAGCCGCCTTAGAGCCCAGGTGCTGAGTGCTCCAGTGCTTCCTCCCTTCCCTCCTCTGCTGGAGATGGCACAATCTGCACAGATCATGCACCTGTGAAGAGGAAAACAATCGGTTTCCATCATCCAAAAATACAGGACTGCTGGCACACAAACTAGTTGCTCAAGCTCCCTAGACTCCAGATGGGGCATCCTACTAAGAATGACACGTGCTTAAAACAGAAGTCTGTACTTTCTCCAAGTGTCCAGAATAACAAGGGAAGTAGGGAATAAAGAGATGGAGAATGGAATGTTGCTGAGTAGGTCCTTGATTCTTGTAATAAATATTGGTTAAATAAAGGAACATTTTTGTGTCACAATAGTATGACTCTGACATATCTACTGGAACAGGTCTTTACAATTTCACTTAACTAGATTTTAGAATGAGCTTGCTTATTTCCATAATGCAATCTGTGGGAGACTTTGTTGAGCACTGTATTGAAATGAAATATCAATCTCAATCTTTAAAAAAATGATATGTTTACAAGTTGAGACTTCCAATCAATGAGCATAGTATTTTCTCCATTTATTTCAAATGCTTTTTTCATCTCAATATTGTTTTATAATTTTCTGTGTAGCTATTGTATACATCTTTCATTAGATCTGTTCTAAATAATTTGTTTTTCTACTATCATAGTAGCTTATGTTCATATATTTTATTCTAAATATTGGAAGCTAGCAACAAAAATAATTATTGTTCATTTACCTTCTATACACAAACTTGCTATATCCATTTATTAATCCTAATAATTTATTAAAATATTTCTTCAGATGTTTGTGATTATAGGCATATCAGTTTTGTTAATGAAAATTTTAGCTTTTACTTAATTTTTATCTCTCTTTTTTTTTTTTTTACATCTTATTGCCTTGGAAATGATCTCCAGTAAAATGTTGACTAGTACTTAAAGTGGAAAACCATCCATGAACCAGTCCTAATCTTCACTACTTTTCAACATTTTACTGTTAAGTATGATAATTGACTCAGTTTTATTTATAACTGTTTTATCAGATGAAAGAAGTTCCTTTTAGTCTTAGTTTTAGATGTTTTATTTATCTGTTTATTTTAATAACAAACAGTAACTATTTCTAAAATTACCTTTTATGTATTTATTGACAATATTTTTACTCTGTCACTGAGATAAACTACATTAATTTTTTATTTTTTTTATTTTTTGGTACCAGGAATCGAACTCAGGAACTTGTGCTTGCCAGGCAGGTGTGATGCAACTGAGCTACATCCCCAGCCCTATATTAATTTTAATGTTAGACTTTGAATTTTTGGAATAAAGCCAAAGGGGTCATGAAGTATGACTATATTTACTTATTGTTTCATTCAGTTTGTTTTTATTTTGTTCAGAAAGTTTGTATCTCTGTTTATAAAGGACATTGACCTACAATGATTATATTTGTGATTGGTTGTCAGTTTTGTTGTAGAGGTTATACAAACCACATAAATTAAGTTAGAAATATTCCTTGATTTTATTTTTGTTTTCTGTTCTGTAAAACAGTATGTATAAGATTGCCATTATTGTCTCCTTAAATAACTGTTAAAATTAATTTATGAAGCCATATGGCCATACAGTGCGTTTCTTTCAACTCAAAGAAATTTTTCAGTAAGAAAATTGTTTATATTAATTATTTACACTCAATTTTTAAATATTTTCCTGATTTGCCTTTTTTGTCAGAGGAATTTTTCTAAGAATGTATTCATTTCATATTATATTTGAAATGTATGGCATAAAATTGCTCCAAGTATAAAAAGTTATTTGTAAAATCTGTGCTGATGTTTGTTTTCATTACTGAATTTATTTGTGCTACCTTCTTGGTACAACTGAAATTTGTCAATTTCAGTAAACATTTCAAATAATTAACATTAAGCTTTATTGCATATTTGTTCTTTCATTTCTGCTACATTTATAATTTTTTCACTTTCTTGAAATTTTACACAGTTCTTTTTCCTCTTTAATTACTTTATATTGATATATAGATTATTTTTCATTGCTATATTATATATGCTTCTAAATTTATAATTGTTTCTTTATATTTCTTTAGCTATAATCTGGAAGTTGAAATATTTTCATTATCATTCATTTCTAAGAAATTTCCTCTACAGTTTAAAAAAACTGATTAGAATATCCTTCTTAATTTCCAAACATAATAGCAATTCTCTAGTTATCTTTTTGTTTTTGTTTTCTAGCTTAATTTTCTCTATGGTCAGCATGACTAAAATCTTTTGAAATTTGTTTAGACTTTCTATATGAATCACCAGATGATCTGTTTTGGTTAACATTTCATGTGCATCTCATATAAATTCATATTCTGCAGATGGTGGACAAAGTGTTCTATATAAATTAGATATTGTTTGTTAATTGTGTTGTTCAAATAGTGTATATACTTACTATTCACTCTCTAATTTGTTAATATATCGCTGTGGATATAAATTTGCTTGTAGTTATGTCTGTTATATTTGATTTATTGAAAAGGGATAGAAAAATACAATGTGTGGTAATAAAATTTATTATAGTAAAAGACACATTGTCATCAATCTCCCTCAAAATACTCCCTTTGATTCAAGTACACTTTATCACCTGATTCTTGTCACTTTATGAAACAGTTCTAGAAGTACTCTCATTTAGTTATGCTGTCATGTCCTGAATCAATTCAAATATTTACCTTTCAAGGTCATTTTGATTTGGATGAAGAACCAGAAGTCACATAGTGCCAGATCTGGTGAATAAGGTGGATGAGGACAACTGTAATGCTTTTATAAATCCGCATTCTGTTAGATGGCCATTGGCAGCAGCATTCACCATGTTTTTAAGCATGTCTCATAAAGACACTCATGAAAGAGGACTTTTAGAACTGCTTCAGAAACTGGCAAGAATGATGGGTGTCTTAGTCACTTTTTCCTCATTGCTGAGACAAAATACCCTCTACCCAAACTTAAAAGAAGAAAAATTATTTAGCTCACAGTTTGTAGAGGTTTCAGTCCATAGTTGGTTGTCTCCAAGGCAGGGTGGAACAGCAGAGGTGCATCACAGAGGAGAAACAGTTCATGGCAGGCAGAAGGCAGCAAGGCTGCAAGCAGCAAGGGACAAAAGACAACCCCCTTTCTGTCCTTTATATTTTATCCAGGCTACCCACCCTTAGGGCCTTCCCATTATCCACTCCAAGAACTATGCCAAATCAATAGGTGGACTAATTTAGTAATCGCACACCCTTGATCCTAGCATCACATATTTAATCCCAGTATCACACAATCAAGATCCAGCCATCTCTGAAAAGCCCAACCTATGACCACATGGAATTTTGAGGTGACATCAAATATAAGCCATAACAATGGGATAAGTGTGTTCAAAGTGTGGATGGATGTTTTGAGGGGGCTTAGTAACAATGTGGTTTTTTACTATAATAAATTTTTTAATTTAAACATTTAACTTTTTTTCTGATCACCTATTATATATTTAATGTCCTGGTTTTGGTGAATATACAAATTCAAAATTATTTTTTTCTTTCCTGGTGAGTTGAAATTTTTGTCATTTTGAAGTGTCTATAAATTACACAACATGAATTTTGGTTACTGTTTGCATGGTATACATTTTACATCCCTTTATTTTCTACTTTTGTTGCCCTTATACTTTAAAGTCTATTTTAATTTGTACTTAGATGAGTTTTGTTTGGGGGCATTTACTCTATTTATATTTAATGTAATAACTAGTGCAATTCATTTTTAAGTCTAAAATCTTATTTTCTGTAAATTCATTTCACTTCATTTTGGCCTAGTTTTGGGTTAATCAAAATATTGGCTTTTAGGGTTTTTGGTGTTTTTTATTTTATTTTATTTTGCTTTTCATTTCTTCTCTTTATTACTTTGGTTGTTTTTTAAAACATTTTTTAGTAATTGCAATAGAAATTGGAGCATACATATTTGATGTATAAAAAATTAATATATGGTACTTGGACCTTTTCTCAAGTATTTCAAGGACCTCAATACACTTAACTCCATTTACCACTTTTTTATATTGATAGCTGCTATTGTTATATTTTAATTTGATGTGTGCACATATGTGTATACAAAATACATTATTCATTTTATTTTTTGCAGTCAATATTCATTTAGATTTACTTATATGTTTAACTTTTGATACTTACTTTTCTTCTTCATATGTTAGATCATTTAATTTCTTTTTAAAGGCTATAGTTTGGAATTTCTTTTAGTGAGTTACTATTATAAATTAGTTTACTTTGTTCTGAAAATATTTTTATTAGTAAGGATATTTCCATTATTTTTTTTCTTTTTTTTCCTTAAATTCTTTTATTGGTACATTTTAGGTATACAATACATTTACATTTATCATTGGGTACTTGTACCTGTACATGATGTATCTTGGTTCTTATTGTTTTTCCATTTCCATTATTTTTAAGTTAACTTTTTTTCTTTCAAAAGTTTGCAAATATGATTTCATAGTTTTTCTTCCTTCTGTTGTTTCTGCACAGAAATCTGCTGCCAGCTAATTGCAGCTCCTTTGAAAGTACTGCTTTTCTTTTTGTTCAAAGGCTTTTAATACCATCTTTGTCCTTAATGTCTTCAGTAGTCTTACCATGATAAAAATATCTCTATTTACTTGTTTTAATTGAGACTCATAGAGATCCATTTGTTATTTTTATTTGCATTTCAGGCACTCTGTCTTCAATATTATTTTTCCTCATATTCTTCCCACTTTTCATCTAGATGTGTCTTTTTCTTTTTTTTTTTTTTTTTATGTACCAGGGATCAAACTCGGGACCTTGTGCTTGCGAGGCAGATGGTGGCACCACTGAGCTAAATCCCCAGCCCTATCTGGATGTGTCTTAACATGTGTTAGAACTTCCTATTTGGTCAAGTCTTGGGTAATTTCTTGCAGTTTCTTACACAGTCCTGCACTTCAAATTTTCACCATCTGACTTGGCTCCAAGTTTACTAAATTTTTTTCAACTGTACCTAATATGTTATTAAATCTGAACATTGAGTTCTCAATTGTAATTTTATTGTTAAATTCTATAATCTGCATAGAGTTTTTAAGCATTTTATTGCTCTCAGTTCTCTCCACTACTCTTTGTTCCAATTCCAGTTCACTGGATCAGTTATCAGCAAATGCACTAGAGTAAAGATCGGCTTCAGGGCTGAGAATCTATATTTAATCTCCCCCACCCCTGCCCAGTGGTGGGATTGAATCCAGGGCCTTAGCACTTAATTATATCTTAAGCCATTTTTTAAAAATTTTAGAGATAGTATCTCTCAAAGTCACTAAATTGTGCAGCCTGATGTGGAACTTGTGATCCTCCTGCCTCAGCCTTCCAGAATGATGGGATTATAGCAATGTGACTTCATACTCTGCTTTATCCTTCTTTTATACTTTGGTCAAAGTTCTAATGTCTTACTACTTCTTCAATGTCTGCAAACAGATTTTAAAATTCTAAATTTTAAATTTCTTCCTCTTTTTTAGGCTTTTTTCAACAGGCTGGTTGACTTTCACTACATTTTCATCATTATCAGGATTGAAATCCAAAGTGGATTGACTTTCAAATGCTTTTCTAAGGTATTGATTTAGTCAGTATTTCTAGCTGCTCTTGAGTCAATTTCTTGAGATAATATTTTATTAATGTATCCATACAGCATTAATAACTATTGTTTAATGGTACACATGTTCTTTCATTTATATTTTAAAGATATCTTTCATTTTTACACTTATATCCTCTGTCACAAATTAAATGTAAATGTGTTATTTTCTATATCAAACTTGCTAAATTTTGATATATAGGTGACATAGATACATATATGTATTTTCAAAGCTATCACTGATCAATCACGCTTTTAATTTTTTGTACTTTTTTATTTGGGTTAGGAATAGGGCTAAAAGAGGAAGAGGAAGAGGGAGGGGTCAGAGAAAGGAAAGAAGGGAATGGAATTAATATGAGAAAATGAAAAAATGGAAACAAAGTCTATGTAAATAGGGAGGAGTAGAGGGGTTGAAGGGAGGACAGGGGAATGGGAAAAAATAAGAAGCAAGACATATTATGTAAAGGTATAAATTTCCAATGATGAATGTCATTATATTATATACCGAAAATGTACCAATAAATTTAATTAAAAATGAGTGGAAAAATTTTATTTACTCTTCTACTTTGTGGAAGATATTTTGTAAAATCCATACTAATTCTTCATTGAAGGTTTGATAGGTTCCTGAGTGAAGCAATCTGGATCTGAAGATTCCTCTTTTGGAAGTTATTACACTACATACTTGGCCTCAATAGTTCTCTTAATGGGGAAAAAAAAAGAATTTACTTTGTTCTTCTTTCCCTACATTCTCAAGTTGAAAACTCAGATTACTATTTGAGATGTTTTGTCTTTTCTGATGTAACTATGTAATGCCATAAATTTCTATCTCATCACTGTTTCATCTGTATCTCACAAGTTTTGATATTTTGTGGGGTTTTTTCCACTTACTTTAATCTTTTTCTTTAATGCTTATGAGAATTTCTCATTAACCCATGACTAATTTTGAACAGTTTCATTTCTAAGTACAGTAGTTTGGTAATTTTTCCATTATTACTTAATTATTAGATTGTCATGTTGGTTATGAGGTTGCTTGGTGGTCAGAAAACATACTTAGTGTTATTTCAGTCCTTTTAAACATTTTCATGTTTGTTTTGTGCCCCAGTACATGGTCTATCATAGAATCTATTACATAAATATTGAAAAAGAAATTATATTCTCTTGTGTTGGGTGAAATGATCTGTAAATATCTAAAAAAAAACTATTGAGATCATCTATAAACTCACTGATTTCCTTTCTATTTGTATTATCAATGAATGAAAGAACAATGTTGAAATATCTAACTGTAATGTTGATTTTACCTATTGCTGTTGTTTGTTCTATCCCTGTATTTTCAGCTTTATTGTATGGTACATATACATTTAGGATTGCTGTGTCTTTCTTCTTGGTATTTTGAGCTATAAGTCATTACATAATATCCATTTCTGAGTCTGATAACTTTCTTTGTTGTGAAATCTAATTAATATATCAACATATCCACTCTTGCTTTCTTCAAATTAATGTTTGTATGATAAACTTTTTCTCTTATTATACTTTGAGTCTACCTGTATCAGTATATTTTGTGAAAATTTTTAGACAACTTATCATTTGACCGTTACTTCTATCCACTCTACTGATCTGTCTTTTAGTTTGTGTGTTTAGACTTTTAATATTTAATGTAATTGTTGATATTTTAGGACCTCAGTCTGCCTCTTTTGCTTTCTGTTTGTTTCTTGTATTTATCTTTTTCCTGTCTTTTGTGGATTAACTTTATATTTCTATATTTCAGTTTTGATTTATACACAATGGTTTGTGTATATATTTTTATAGTTTTAGTGATGGTTCTAGGTATGTAGCTACTTAGTAGAGTTTGCCTGTGTCACTATTTACCAGTTTCAGCAAAGCATAAACATTATGTTTATGTGTCCTTTCTGTTTCATATTAGATAATTTTCTCAAATGTTCCTCCTATATATAAGATATGATCATACATGCAATGAAGGCTTAAATTTTCTAAAAATGTTATCATAAAGGATGCACTGCCATTAATCCTCCAAATTACCCATATCTTACTTTGCAACCTCTTGTCTCATTATTCTTGCCACATTTTAAAGTAGTTCTGGAAGTTGTTGGTCATGATTGCCTTTAGTTGTGTTGCCATTGCTCCATTGATGCCCTGAATTGATTGAACAGGTTTAGCTTTTATTGTCGTTTTGACTTGGGGGAACAGCTGAAGTCACAAGGTGCCAGATCCAGTGAATAAGGTGGATAAGAACATACCATAATGTTTGTTAGTTTGGCTTTCCATTGGAAAGCACTCAACAGCCGCATTTGTTGCATTTTTTAAATCACAACTTCTAAAGACATTCATCAAAGAAAACTTCCAGATATGCTTCAGAAAGTGTAAGAATAATGGTGTGTGCTCAAAGCAATGGGGAGTATTTTGAGAGGATTGATGATGATGTATCTTTTATATAAACATTTTTTTAAAATTTAAACATTCACCATATATTTTGATCATTGTGCATTGAGAAACACATTAGACACATATAATATATAAAACTAAAGGAGAGAAAGGAAAGAAGAAAATTTCATTTTATTTATCCATGTACTTGCTCTTTCTTATCTTTTTTTCCTAATGTTATAAGAGCTTTTATCTTTTTTTTGTTGTTGGGGTACGTTTGCTGGTGTCATATTCTCTTCATTTTCTTTCTTTTGAGACTATCTTAATTTCCCCCTTTAATATTGAATAAAGATTGATTTCTGGGAGTAACATCAGCAGGAAAAACAGAGTAAAGACCTCCAAAAAATCCATTCTTCTAAGTCAAGCAACAAGAACACTAGCAAAAGTAATCAAATAAATCTTTTGAGAACTTTAAGAAAACCCAAGAAATGTGCAGTCAAGAAAAATAGCTGGATCATGGTAAGAACTCTGTGGCATTTTATTTTGCTCTTTGCTCGTTTCCCTTTCTCTCTCCATAGTCACAGAACTTTGAAAAGAAATTAATCTACAATTAAGGTAAATTCGGGTAGATATGAACACCAGCAGCTTCACAGCCACTGGCAGGGAGAGGTGGGCTTTGAGTTTGCACCATCTCAAAACTCCTATAGCCACAAACCTGTTATTATCAGCCTTGTCTGGATGGTCCCTCAGAATCCCAACTTAGATGGAATGTCTTCATTTGACTATACTCAGGGATCACCCTATGAAAACAATCTTTTCTTTTGTGGAATTTTTTGAAAATAATTAGTAGTAAGTGTTTAATATGTAGCTGCTTTTAGTGGAAATAACAATTGGGGCAAACTCTGGTGCAATGTTCAAGGACTATCAGAGAGGAAATACATTTCAAGACCCTATAACAGAAAGAAAGAGGAAAGCCTAGACCTCTTGGCCCCACCTTCCATTGGAAAGAGTAATTGCTCTTTTTCAGATTTAACTCCCCCATATACCACTATAAACACTTCCAGGCTGCATGTGCTTTAGTATTGCAAAAGTTTTTGTTAGCATCCCATATGAAGGAGGAGTGCTCAGAAACCTCATGGATCAGGAAGGGAGAAGTTGTGTTTTACTGTAGCTGCATGTAGCTGATTATCTAGCAATGAATAAAATAATAGAAGACTACTCAAGGGTTTTTCAGAACAGCATCAATATCTTCAATTCTTTCTATGGATTTTTTTCTTCTATCCTTAACATTTGGCTCTCATTCTCTACATCTCCTTGGAGTTCGAAGGTCTAGTCACATTGAGCAAAAACTGTTGGCTGATGAAACCAAGAAAGGGAAAGGGAAGCTTTCTGCAGGCTTTCGCCTGGCACATTCAATACTTTAGGGGATATGATTAGAAGGGGGAAAGAGGAAGAACGGTGTTATCATTTTTATGGAGTGCCTCTAAAGCCACATGCCCTTATAAGTAGGTTTTGGGGAAGGTTACTGAATGAGGGGAGTGTGAATTAGCCCACTGATGAGTTTATAGCTTAAATGTGATTTGAGAGGTGAAGCCTGGATGGAGGAGATGGGTCAATTGGGACGCAGCCTGGAAGGGTAGATCTCAGTTCTTCTCCCTGCATTCCTCTCCCCACTTCCTGCCTGCCATTTCAGGAACTGTTTCTCCTCTACCATGCCCCTCTGCCATGCCACCCTGCCTTGGAGCCAGCAAACTATGGACTGAAACCTCTACAAACTGTGAGCCCCATGTGGATGTCTGGTATTGTGGCTCAGTGATGAAAGAAGTAACTAAGATAAATGGAAACCAGAAATATCTCACAACTTTTAAGGAAAATCTGAAATAGGCACAAAGTATCTCTGTATCTTTATCCTTTCTTTCTTAACTTTAAAATATATTATTCATAGTCATTTTCTCTCAAAGCAATGTCATTTCTCACCTCCCATTTTTTCTCTGTCATCCCAGACCCTCAAATTTCTTTTTCCAAAAATACCTTAAAACTGATAGTCAACAAATCTTAGATGACTTTTCATGTATACAAAAAGTAAGATTATAAGGCAGGTATGAAGCTCTGGAGATACAAAATCTTGTCCATTAATGTTTGAGTAGAAGAGAGATTAAGAAAGAAGAGACAGGGGGATTAGATTAGAGCTCCATTTTAATGGGGCAAAATGCTCTTAGTTTATCCTAAAAGCTGTTTTAGTTTTCTGTTAACCTCTTCATTAAAAATACTTTGAAATCTTTATGCCAGCTATTAAGAATTGGCCAACTGTGCTCACTTGAATCTGAAATTAAGTATTTATATACAAAATACATGGAAATAAATAAGCAGTAGACAGATATATTTCTTGTTTCTTAATTGGTATAGAGGATGATAAGCCCTGTGATTCCCACTTTCTCTGTCCTACTTCATCATTTATACTAATTGAAAGTGGAGGCAAAAGACAGGCAATATACAAATAAAGGAGAAGAATCAGGGAGATAAAACACATGGTCAGAGCTTATTGACCAGCTTGTTTCTCCTTTCAATCTTATCCAAATGATATTTTTTAAAATAACAAGTTAAACTTATTGTATGAATTTCACAATTCTATTAGGATATTTTTATCCCATGTAAATGCTATTAGTTCCACAAATGAACTACTCTATGTGAAACTGCTTGGAAAACTATAAAGCACTTTGCAAAAGAAAGAAAAATTATAATGTCCAAGAGAAAATAACATTATGCTAAACTAGAACCATAAAATTTTAAAGAGCCCACTGATGCAGGTCCAATTCTCAATATCACCCTTTTTTGTGTAAAAAGCCAAAAGCTAGAAAAGTATTGTTTTTGTAAATCTAATTTCTATGACTAATATTTTTCTACAATTAAATGTGTAACTTTCTTTTTCTAAGTTGTTTTCCCATCTTACCCGACATATTTATATCCCTTCTGTCTTCTTAGAAGTGCCACTTTGTGGGGTGGGGTGAGGTTTCGCAAGAAGTTTTAAAATATGCTGTTAATAAATGAATGGACAACTAATTACTTGCTAAATGCATTAACACAAATCTGGGTCTGAAATTGCTTCAGAATTAATTTGGGACATATGTGCACATCCTTGCTTATATTTACAGGGGACGTGATACATGGATTTGCATTTATATATGAGAAAGTCTTTGGCTTTTTACAAAAGCAAGTTATAAAAAAGAAATCTCAAGTTTATCTACTTTCAAATGATATTACTAAAAAAGGAAAAAAATTCTAAATTATGCTCCTTATATATTGATTTCATTCTCTTTTACTTGCTGTCTATCCTCTGCCTCCTCCACCAAATGTAGTCTGCATATGAAGGTAGGGTTATAAATAAGCTACATACATACCACATAAACAAATGAAGTAGTTTCCATCCAATAGGTCATAAAAATAATTACTTCAGAAACCTCATTGCTTTCCTAAAAATATGCCTTTATTTTCCTAACAATATACCAAACATCATTTCTTCCTGTTAAATAATGAGACCTAACAGACCAGTATTTTTTCAGTACAGAGATGGAATTTCCAGTTTAGTTCACGCAAGAGCTCTAATACAAACTGCCTTTTAATGCAGTGATAATTTAAAGGATCTGCCCATAGATACAGTATTTTGAATATAAACTATTTCCCCTAATGGAAGATAGTAATAGAGTTTCATTAGCATTCACATTTGCTGAAAAAATTATATTTTCCAGACAATTTTTTTTCAAAATTTAACTCCTGGATGATGACACTGAAAAAAGAATATGGCCAACTCCTAAATCACACAGGATCAGAGACATTAGTGACATTAGTATTTAACTTGACATAAAAGCACTTGTCTTTCCAAAGATGAGGGCTCCACTCTTTGCAGAGAATCTTAGGATAGAATATAAGTCAGTCTTTCCATTAGGCATAATTCCCAGATCATTGTAGGAAAATATTTTGGCCTGTTTGCTATATTCGTTCTTCAGTGGCCTTATCAGTCATAATCACATGATCTCAATCCATGCAATTCTAATACTGAAAATATTCTCTTTTTGTGGGTTCATCCTGCCTAATTTATAATATCTTCTAAGATTTAAGGGAGAAGAAGAAGGAGGAAGAGAAGAGGAGGAAGAAGAACAACAACAATCACAGCCACAACAACCAACACCACTTAAACCTCAGACACTATTCATCAGCTGAACAATCTCCTTACTGAAAACTGCATTAGTCTATGTTGTAGACCATCTTGTGTCTGATCAAAAATTCCTATGTTGGATCCCTTACCAAAATGTGACTGTATTTAGAGATAGGGCACTTAAGAAAAACACAAATAAAGGTAAATGAGGTTATAAGGGTAACACAGAATCCAGAATAAACAAGCCAATTGCAGCATACTTCACCTAAGTTGGTGATCATTCAGGGAATAAGCACATGACTTGTATCAAAGTAACCTGAGCCCTTTTATATGTTTTCTAAACTCAAGTAAAATAATGAAAGGAATTATTATGTAATCAGAAGATTTTAGCTTTTCACCTGAAGAAAGCTCCTTTATGGTAGGAAGGAATAAAGTCAATAGGCAGGTAAAGGTTCACATTTGATCCAGGGAGAAGGGAGGTGAAAGCGAGGAAAGAGAGCGATGATCCTCAGGGTCCTGGCACCACCGACTTTACATTCTCCTTTCACTCTGTATACATTCACTGGTATATTTATAAGTCATCCACCCTCCTTTTCTGCCTGTTCCTTTTAATTTGCTTCTCTATTGTTGGAAGTGAAAGAGTCCTTCTAGTTTATGATTATAAATTCATCTTAAATGAGAAAGAAATCATAAACAAAGAGTAAAATGAAAGATAAATAACATAAAACATGGATGCCCATCTTTTGCAGATGGGCAGGGGACCAAGAGATGGAAGGAGGGGAGGAAGGGGAGGAGACATAAAAGGAATGAAGGTGAGTTATGTACACGCACCAGCTGCTCACAATGGAAATGTTCTGCAAACAGGTACTCATAAAAATAACAAGTCGTAAGTAACATGAAAGCCAAGCCTAGTTCATGCCTACAGTCTCAGCATTTTGGGAGGCTGAGGCAGGATGCTGGCAAGTTCATGCTCAGCCTAAACAATTTAGTGATTCAGCTAGGCCCTGTCTCAAAAGGAAAACATGAAAAAGGACTGGGGATATAGCTCAGTGAAAAGGCCCTGAGGTCCAGTCCCCAGTACCACATGAGAAAACAACAGGAAAATTATTTTTCCTCATCTTTTCTCCCATCTTTGTTCTGCTTTCTGACCCTCATCCACTTTCCACTTGCTAACTCACCACCATTTGGAGACTTGGCCAGGAATAAAATGAGAAAGATGAAAAAGAAAACTTAATTGAAAAAAGCAAAGAATCAAATGCATTTCTCCTCACAGCTCTGAAATAATTTGAGTAAGACCATTCAAAATTGAGAAATTTAAATTAAAAAATAAAAAACCTAGGACATCTTGCCTAGCCAGCCAATCCATAGTTCCTCAACCCAAGCACCACAGATATTTGCTCAGGTCATCCTTCCATAGTATTCTAACCAAATATATTCATTAATATTCTCCTTTGGCAAATTTTTAGCATCTTCCTTTCATACGTCCCATATCCAGTATCCACAGAGCTGCTGAGAGCTCCACAAGCCTCCTTAGAAATATCCCCCTTGCCTCACGCTGCTCACTACCCATCGAATCCTCCTCTCCTTTCCTCTTCACTCTCTTCACCACAGGGACTGGAAATTTCATCCTTTTATCTCATCTATTATTCTCTATCAATTAAAACACATCAATTTTGTTCCCTCAGGGGTCTTCTCAGTGACCAGCAAGTTCTAATTTGGCCAAGTATAGCTGAGATGTCACTAGTCAGTAATGGCTCAATATTTTACTCTTCCAGAGAACATTTACATTTTTACAGTGGCCTTAAGCAAAGAGAGTTAGTCACAAGGGGATTGGTGATGGTAGGAGGAATGTAAGCAATAATGGGATCTGGGGGGTTCAGTACCCCTCAATTTTGCATGATGTACCGACCTTTAGGGTGATCTCATGTCCTCCACCAAAGAGCTTTCTTCTATCCTGGAACTATTTGCCTTTTTCTGCCTGAAGTGACCTTCCTTTCCCTCCCTCTGGCTGATACCATTGCTCACCTCTCCTTGCTCTATTTTTGCCTATGCCAGTGCCTGTAATTTTATTAACTCAGTAAATTTAGATTCTCCTAAAGAGCACATCAAAAGTTCAAGCCATGCCACATAGCCCTAGAAATAGTTCTTGAAACAGAAAAGATAAATCCAAAGTTATTTCAGGGAAGGACTAGCAAATGCCATCAGAGTATCCCTGGTCATTTTATTGGCTTTAATTGAATGAGTCCTCCAGAACCTTTGTTTTATTAGGGCCAGAGATAATATGGGGATGTAAAATGGCAGGAATGGGCCTCACAAGGAGCACATGAAAAATGTTGGTGCCTCTATTTTAGAGCCTTGAGAAATGAAAGTGTGTCTTTAGGAGGTGCTGGAAAGAAGTAGTAAACCTTGCCCCACAAACATTAGAGGAAGTGTCATGAAGAAGACAACGGAGACTTGAAAGCTGTTCTCAAATCTGAAGGCATAAGAGCCTGAAGTGAGAGCAAAACCATTGGGTATTCCTTCACTGGACAAAATAGGATCAATGGGCAAATGTTAAAACAGAGAAGACTTTATTTCATTTTGAGAGAGACTATCTAAAATGCCGTGTTGTGCAGCAGTGCAATGAGTTGCCTTCTAAAGACGCTGCTGGTTATATTTGAAGAGTGTAAATGGTCATTCACAAGGACCTTGCAGAACAATTTTTAGACTCCTTAAGCACTCTGATTCCACCATTATGGAAACCATCAACACTGGATTAACTGGCTGACCTACACAGGCACAACAGGGTTTCCTGTGAGCTCTGGGAACAGGGAGAGGAGACAAGTAACAGACAGCATGAAAGAGCCAGAGAAAAAAGCACGTTCAAACTGCCACCTGTTGGCAGTTTCAGTCTTCTGATCGGCTTCAGCTTGTTGGCCAGTCACCTGCCCATCCATTCTCTAAATGAACTATTCCAGCCGTTGAGTTCAAGTCAACAAGCACAGACGCTGTGCTGCTATAAATCATCGGTCCCTTCCTCCCTGAGCCCTTCAGTGGTAGGAGTAATTGGTTAATTGCCAGAGCTGTTAACAAGAATTAAGAATTCAAGGGAATTGGCTAGCAATGCAGATATGGTGCAGTATGGTTAGAACAAATGTGTTTGTAAAGGGGCAAAAATTTAGAATATGCACACCTAACTCAAAACAAATGGGTCTGAAGACCTCAATAACAATGCCTGACATGTACTGGGTCAGTATTTCACTTTTTAAGGCTCTAGCACATTTTAATTTTTTTCTCCTTGGCTAAATTCACTATATCTTCCAGAGGTAGGGTCCAAAGAATTTTCTGCATTCTCTGCATTTACATTCACTTTTAACGGAGTGCCTCCCAATGCATAATGTAATCTGAGCACCTTACTTTCTCTGAAACAATTATCCCTTCTCACATATTTTGATTGGCTGTCAAATAAATGAATGAAGAAGAATTTTTTACAAAGAATGAAGCAAATCCTAACACACTGCTGTCCATAAGAGCCCAAATCCACAGACTTGTCTCTCTTGAGAATACAAGTTTACCTTTACAAGTGCAGATATTATACCAGGCCCATGTTGGGTGGAACTCCTAAGCATTACTGAGCATCCTGCAGGTAATCCAGGTATGTTAAGCACCAGTAAGTCAAATATTAGCAATTCTTTTATGTGCACACCATTTTAGGTTTTTCAGAGTACCTTTTTATTTTGATGACATCATAAAATACACAGAACAGATGCTATGATGATTCCTATTTCCAAGACTAGAAAGTTGGTACAGAAAGTGGTTAAGTTATAAAGCTAGTTCTTAATCCTTAGATTTTCTATCTTCCACATCCTACTCTCATTCTTCCATATCCAACCTTGGTTCTCTGCTCCAAAAATCCATTGTTTCATAATCATAGAATTTCTTTGGACTTGTTCTTAGAATAGAACTAAAAAATGAGCAATTAGAGTAAATTACATACATACACCAGAAGATGTGTGTGTGTGTCTGTGCGTGTGTATGCATCTTAGAAGAATTGTGGGATATGTGTTTTGGAGCATTTTGGAGCCAGTCCAGTGTACATTTGTAGAGGAGAAATAGAAATAAGTCTAAGGGAAACAAAGGTCAAATGTATGTTAGTGAATTTACTAAGATGGGTAGTTTTCATACCCGCAAATGGTTAGAAGTGAGAGGCATGTGTTCGAGTCACCATTAAACCAAGACCTGATTTACCTATCAAGATCCACAAAAGATCTTGGAGGAGAATTTAATGAGAATTAAATAATATATTGTCAAAGCTGCTGGAATACAAACAGGTTGGACCATTGGCAGTCTTACCAATAACACTGAGTTGCTGTGACCTGTTCAAAGGTGGGCCCATTCTGTCCAAGGAAGAGGGAACACAACCAAGGGAGGGATAATGACTCCACAGCATAGTTAACTTACAGTGTTCTCATAAACTGCTATATAGATCCCATGTTTTCTGTAACAAGCAGGAGCTAAAATCCCAATAGGAAGAGCTGATTAATAAGAGAACTCCACTAACAAATATCTAAGAGTAGTGTTTTCCAGCTTCCAATGATCATTACTATCTTCACACAATCGAACTGAGACAATCACATGTCCAGATTTCCAAATTCAACTTGGTTTCATGGGATTTTTAAGGGTATCTGCTAAATAGCTAAATACAAAACTAATTGTGAAACATTTTATAACCATGTGTCTTCATCTGCATACCTGCTGTAACAAAATACTACAACCTGGGTGACTTAAACAGCAGAAATTTATTTCTCACAATTCTGGAGGCTGGGATGTCTATGTTAGGGTGCCAACATCACTTGGTTCCTGGAATAGCCCCTTCCCTCTTTGCAGATAGCCATCTTCTTTCTGTTTCCTCACATGATGGAAAGAGAGAGGAAAAAGGCTCATGGATCTTCTTACAGGGACACTGAATTCATTATGAAGGCTCCACCTTCATGACCTGATCACCCTCAAAGGGCTCTTCTCCAAATATCATCACACTGGAGTCTCAGTGTATAAACTGGAGGGAGGCACATATTTTCATCTGTACCACCATGTGTGTCTTCTCAAGTAACTACTTTTCAAATTATTAAGAAAAAATCTTTTTCTCACAGAAATTTTTAGTAAAGAAAGGAAAGTCAGACCACATGTTATTTTGACTCAGCTAATATTTTAATTTCAATAAGAAGACTAGCAGATTTCTTTCAAAAATTTCCAAGATCTAGAGTTACAGAGACCAGACAGAAGCAATCAAAGTATCCATGCTCCTAGGAAGTGCAGGGTTGGAAACTAGAACACTGGAATAAGGTTACACTGGGTGCAGTGAAGTCTGAGCTCAGCATAGAGTGTGAACTTACACTGGGAACAACTGGCTTTGATAAAGAGGATATTTAAGGTGGGAAGCCCTAGCCAGGCACTAGGTTGTACTTTGGGTATGATGGCTCTGTACCTCAGCCCAACTTCATGATACTTGTCTCTAAGTTCTGTGGAGAGCTTAGAAGACATAGCTTATTAATGGAGAAAGATACAGCTAAATACTCCTTAGATCTTGAGGATAGACAGCATTGCTTGAAGTCTCTCTAATTCTCTAGTGGTGAATAACAACAACAGAGAGGATGGACTTTATCAGTCCCTCATAAAACAGCCAGACACCTGGGGACTCTCTGAGCTTTTGGGTCTCACATAAAGCAGGGAACTGCAGAGCCCAAAGGGATAGAAGCCCTAACAGAAGACAGCGGATGTCTGGGTTGCAGTGAGAGACATACGCAGTGGCACCCCCAACTCAGTAGAATGGACTTCCTGATGGAGCTCCCACCGATGCTGGCTGTAAGAGGCACTCTTGGACCTCACACTGCCTGGGAGCCAGAGCCAGAGCAATAGAGATGCTAGGCAAAGGCTAGTGAGAAAGAGAACAGGTAGGTAAGAACATTCAAGCTCAACAAAAAAGTCTGTGCTTTAACTGTTCATTAATAAACATCTTCAAATTATATCAGTGTCTTTTTGACAAAACATTGGCCTTTACATAAATTTGTCTTAAAAGAACTTTGAGAAATAGATTCATGGGTAGAGAACTACTTTTGGCATTTGGTTAGGGCTGTTAGAAAGCAATGAAATCCTCAAATGTCTGTTGGAAAGGAAGCAGAGGCATGAACAGTAAGGCACTTAAATGTGAGAATCATCAGAGAAGAAAATGTTCCCTTCAGAAAAACCTCTGACTTTACTGTGGTTAGTGGACCTGTTCTGAAGAATCTTCATCCATCTGGGTTTTGTGTTTCCAGGACCTCCAGTTAGTACTTCCCCTTGCTTCACAGCCTTTTTCTGCTAGAAGCCTGTTTCCTAAAGGCATTCCTAGGGATTTCTTGCATGCTGAAAGCTAGTTCACTCTGTTTCCCATTTTCACTCTCAGAGTCATCCTGCTTGCCATTGTTTATATCTAAAATGTCCCCCAAAACCCCATGTACTCTTATGTGGGCCTCTGGGAAGGTGATTGGGTCATGCTGTGGGACACTCATCAGTGGACTAGTCCACTGGACCAATCACCAAGGGCATGGCCTGGAGTGGTACATCTCCCTCCCTTCTCCCTTGATATCTCTTTCTCTCTCTCTCTCTCTCTCTCTCTCTCTCTCTCTCTCTCTCTCTC